>SNQJ01S0042297.1:182554-205903 GCA_010110895.2 Picea sitchensis | reverse complement strand
GGGGGGTTCGGAAAGATTTTTCGACCATAGATATGGGCGCTTGTTCTCGGGTAGTTCATCTATGCATTGTGCTTAACTGTGAGCATGAAGTCATCTGTGCTCTGGAAAACTTAGGATTAGTGCATATTGTTGGTTTTTCCCGAGCTTTTCCCTGTTTCTATCACCAAGGGGTGAGACAAAAAACCTTTTAAACATCAAAAACATGGTTCAACATTGATCATCGAGCTGGTTTTGTTTACAATTAGTTCAGATTAAACTATTGGACTAAGTAATTACTCTATCCTGGGGCTATCTGACCAAGATTAGGCAGTCTGGTCAGATTTATTCATTAACTAACCTAGATCACTTGGCTAAGATTAAACAGTTTAGCCAAGCTTATTCACTACTCCTATTAACATCAATTTAAAAGAACTTGGCCATGCTTGAAAGGTATGGACCAAGTCATTGTTATTGCATGGGGCTCTATTGAATTTCTTTTATGCCCTCTTTTATTCTTTTTCTTTCTTTTCCTTTATTTTCTTTTTCTTTTCTTTCAAATTATTTGCAGAATGAAAAACCATTTGACACACAAAAACATTTAAAGAGATAACATTTCAGTCACCAGTTGATCCTATAAATTATAGGGTTATAACAGTATGAAAAAGAAAAAGTGTTGGTGTATTTAGACATGAAACAATATGTATTAACCCTAAAATTCCTTTGGCCATGACATATCACATCACATCAAAGTTTATTTCCACATGATACATTACACTTTCTCAAACTTTCCTTCATTGCAACAAAGGAAAACTTTCTAAAAGAATTCCTTTGCACCTAAAATTATTTTTACTGCGACATATCACATCACTCCAAAATTTCCTTTATCATGACATATTACATTGTGTCAAGGTTTCTTACTATGCAACACATTTCACTTGATCAAAATCTCCTTCATCATGACAAAAAAAAAATTATAATTGTGAGTCATTACATGGACCAAAATTTTGCACTTGCATGACATATTGTAGAGGATGAATTTTTATTCACTTGCAATATATCACACAAAGTTTTCCTTCATGCGATATAATGTATCTTCTCAAAATTTATATTTATATGACACATCACACTGCACCAATGTTTTGTTTCATGTGATACATAAAGGTCAAAACATTTTATTTAAAGGGCACACATAAAGACATGTTTTAGAGTGGTATACATAAGTCAAAGAATCATTTGTTGCGACACAATGTGTATCACACCTAAAATATCTTTGGTTGCAACATATTGCACCACTCCAAAATATGTTTTGTCGCAACATATCACATCACGTAAAAGTTTATTTTCGTGCATTAAATGGGATAGAAGGCTAAGCATGCTTGATTGAGGAGAAAACTCCACAGTTAAGTGGGATTGAGCTAGAGCAGTCTTGAGATGGGTGACCTCCTAAGAAGTTTTGGTTACTAAGTGCAAGACCCATGGGTGATGATTTATTCTATGCAATTCACTTATGTAGTTTCAATCCCATTTCATCATACCTATGAGCATCATCCAATGTAATGAGTGCTAAGTGGAATATTAAAAATCATGATAAATTCAATTGTGACTAATTCTCATGTATATGAGTCACATATTATTGGCTTACTCTATGCAGATAATCTCAAAAAAAAGATATCTCATAACTATTGAAGGGAGATCTAACTTAATAGTTCATAAGACATAATACTTGCTAAGGTTTTACAAATGGGGTATCAATCTAAGTGGGTTTGATTGTGGGGAAAACTCCATAGTTAAGCAAACTTGGGCCAAATGAGTCTTTGGATGGGTGACCTTCTGGGAAATCCTAGTTACTAGGTGCAAACCATGAAGGTGATGATGAATGATATGTGACTAAATTCGCGAGTTTCAATCCTATTTATTTTCCCATGTGAGCATCACCCGTTGCAATGAGTGTTAAGTGGACTATTCAAAATCATGAGAAATTTGTCAGTTGTGACTAATTCTAATGGATATAGGTCATACACTATGTTAGCACCATAAGTCACCTTTGGATAGTGGCAGAGGTAAGCCTGATACCCATCAGAGTTTATGTCATAGATTGGTTATAAAAGGGTCAAATGGGCGCGGTCTTAGGAAAATATCATATTAACTCATAAAACTGGACTGGTATGCACTAGTAGGTGAGGTCTTGATTTAACTTCAGATAGTAAGTTGTAGTAAGGGTGAGTAGGAGGAAGAATTTGGTGAGAAAATGCAGATATTTTCCAAGGACATCAAGTCTCTTAGCAGTCTAAGGGGGAATAGTTTGAACACAAGAACTTCTCGAATTCAAATCACAAAGAAATTGAAAGAAACTATAACAACATTATAATCAAACTTTCATCATAATGCAATCACAGTAATTCAAGTGAATCATTCAAACATGAACTCTTTCAGCATCAGAGGGAAACAAGAGGGAGTAAGAAAGCTAACTGTCATTAAACAAGATGTCTCAAATGCATATACATAACCAGAGAACCAGAATATTCATTAAAAATTTACAAAATGAGAGCTTTTCTCTACCATCAACCCTTACAAAATATAAAAATCGAGTATATATACTCGGAGCAACTCACCCCCTGCAGAAGCATTCTTTGGTTGCTGCATTCAAGGCTTGACGTGCACATTTTCTTGTTTCATACTGCATCTGCATTCTTCTGTCAGATGCAATCTTAGATTAGCATGGCTATGGCAGGGAAATTAACCCATAGGGGTACCACAGGATGTCCGCTCTAGAACCTCCTTGTCTTCCATTTATAGGGTGAAATGAGGTTTCAACTACCTCCCTCTATTTCCATTAACTACCTACATCAGGATCAAGAAGGAGGCTAACACTTGAGAATGTTCCAGTCAGGATCATAATCCCTTCCAGTAAAAAATTGTCGCCTTGAGGCTTGTAAGGATTTTTCTTTGTGACCACTCGAGCGCTTTGATCCTCTGCACAACACCCTTTCATCACCCCACATGACTGTAGGCTGTGACATCAGGAGTTCTCTCTCCTCTTGATTCATGATGTTCTGATGCCCGAAACCACAAAATGATCCATCTAGATCAATGATTGGATCTTCCTCGAATCCGACGACCATGATTGGTTCTTTGAACACTTCAGCCACTTACTGCTAGATAAGTGTCCACTTTATTTATGGCCCTGCTTTTCCATACAACCCCGGGTTATGACTCTGGGCCCAACTGATAGGTGCATCATGATTTCGCATCTCATGAGTTCACACTGCATTCCTTGCTCAAACTTTTGAGTCACGAAATCATGACTGCTTGGATCCTACGCCATGTACCCCTCTGTAACTAATGGCCCTGATCATTTCATGGCCTCGTGTTTCACAAGTTCCCATAACTCGTCCCATTGACTACTCCCTTCTGCAAGTCAGTGAAACACTGATCCAATGGTTTGTCTCTCTTGTTTGATCGACGACCATGATCACATCGACATTTTGGGACTTGGGAATTCGGGCTATGAATGCACCTTTATGACGCGAACCCCAAACTCCTGATTCCAAAACCTCTAAAATTCACCAATGCTAGATCAACGACCCTCGACTCTTCATGTTTGAACAACCCAGATTTGTCTTTTCATGAATCGGGACTTTGCAATTCTTGATGAACAATTTTACAACATTTTGAACCCCCAATTCTCGTGCTCTTTTTCTTTCATTGAATAATGACCTTGCTCACTCGCTTGATTTTCATCTACATCAAACCACATCAAGTGTTGTGTTCGATGGTCATGATTGTAGCCCGTGATCGATTAATTGGGTGACTGACTGGGGGTTCGGGGAACATAAAAGGATCAATGACAAAGGCAAAGGGAGAAATGCATTGACACTAGGGAAAAACAAAAAGGCCTATGGCCAATGGATTTTCAAGAAAACAGAAGGAAAACCACAAGCCGAGAGGAAAAACTATAATCAGGTCTGCATAGGGAGAAAAGATAGACAAAATTACACACCAAGGCAAGAAACACGACTCTAAAGACCTTAAAAAGTTTATGTGCTAACATTAGGCTCCATGGGAGATAGAATCCTCCCTGTGAGGCTCTAAGAACTCCTTTCGTGACTTCAGTGTCTTAGTGTTGGGTTGTGGAGTCTTCTATTAAAACAAAACGAAATAACATAAAACAAATATGGTATTTACAAAGGTGGGATGCTGGTTGCGGCTTTTAAACATAATTTTTTTTCAAGAAGTTCCCATTTATAGGGCCACCAAATACTTCGTCTCCCTCCAAATATTGCAAGTTGTAAGTGTTATTTGGGAACTTCTCAGAGATTTGGAAGGGGCCAATCCAAAGGGATTCAAGTTTTCCATGCTTGCCCTTGTCCTGCTTGGGCGCATCCCATTTGAGTACCAGGTCTCCTCGCTAGAAATATTCCTTATTGCTCTTCCTGTCAAAGGTCTACTTAATTTTTTGTTGTCGGTGGTGCGCTTTGTCCATAAGATGCTCTCTTTCCTGCTGCACTTCTACCAGTTGAATAATCCTTCCAATCATGTCATCAGGCTCTTCCTGGCAGTCTTGGAAGAACTTCACTATAGGCAAGACAAGCTGTGAAGGAAACACTGCTTCAATCCCATATACACACTGGAAAGGGGAGATGCCCAAGGACCACTTTGTTGTCACTCTATCATCCCACAGAGAAAATTTGAGCTTTGAATCCCATGCTTTCTTTTTATCCTCTAGAAATCTTTTGATGATCATTACCAGGCTTTTGTTAGAGGATTCTGCTAATCCGTTTCCTTGCAGATAGTAGGGGGTAGAGTGAATTCGTGCAATTCCAAATTGCTCACAAAATCTAATCAATGGCTTAGCTTTGAAGGATGCAACGTTGTTAGTGACAATTCTGGTTGGGCACCCAAACCTTACTATAATATCCTCCAGAAAACCAATGATCATCTTATGAGAGGCGTTCTTTGTGGGGATAGCCTCTATCCACTTGGTGAAATAATCTGTTGTAGTTAGGATCCACCTATGTTGACCACTTGAAGTAGGATGAATCTCCCTAATAAAATCCACACCCCACTGTTGAAAGGGACCTAAAGCTACTATAGGCTTAAGTGGCAGGGACTTCATTTGCTTCTTTCCAGAGAATTTCTGACATTTAATACAAGCCCTAAATTTCACATAGACATCAGTGAATAAGGTAGGCCAGTAGAACCTAGCCTTGAGAATTTTGTAGGATGTGGTCTTCCAGAAATGATGTCCCCCACATAGGTTGTTATGGAAATCGAATATAATCTTTTGGGCCTCTTGTGGGTCTAAACATCTCATAAGCACTCCTAGAGGGTATTTCCAATACAAGACCTGGTCAATAAGGAAATATCTGACTTCTTTGAGCTTTAAATCTCTCACCTTATTCCTTTCCACACCATCTGGAGGCTGCAATTCCTGCAAAAAAAATATAAGATCTTTGTACTAGGTTCATTCTACCAATGGAGGGTTGTCCCAAGGACTTTTATCAAACATTTCCACTTGCTGGATTTCTAAGAAAGTGATAATGAATTTAACCCCAAAAAATTTACAATTAGATTCAACCAACAACTTGGCTAAAACCTGGCCTTTAACTAGCTTGGTGGGTGTTATCCACAATTTTGGTCGTCATGATGATGTAATGATGATGGAAAAATGAAGCTCTTCACTAGAACACTTTCCTGAGAAAAGTTACTTTTGTCTCTTTCCAGAAATCATACTTTTAAGGGAGGTTCGCAGGCTACCTATATATTTGCCTACGAGAATGCATGATTCTCGCAGGCTGCATTAAGCTGGGGTGCGAGAAGTTCGCACTGTACCTAACTATTAGGGTGCGAACATCTTCTAAAGGAAGGAAAAAGATAAAATCTTGAACCTTCTAGAAGGGAATCTTCTAGAAGGATGAGTTGGCATGTGAATGATTATCTAAGTACTGGCTTTCCTGATATCTTGGGATCATTTCCTATCCAAGTAACTAATCTATCTTCTCCTATATATTGAGGAGAATGCTCATGGAAAAGGTGAGAAGCAAACTAGCAAGAGATTGATTGGAGAATTAGTGGAAGATTGTATGAAGGACTGATGCTACAGCAACTAGAGACACCAGCAAGGTTATCAAAAGTGGTTGATTTTCTTCATGCATGAGCAAGTGTGTGTATCAGAGCTATGAGCCATCGAAAGGAGGCTTGCAGCATCAAGGCATAGGTTGTAAGTTTTGCTTTCTATCAATTTAATATAGTAATGTGTCCCTTTCCCATAAAGTTGATTGCACTTTATTACATAATTCCTTGATCATATGTATAGATTAACTGTTGAATATATTGAGTTGTTTTCACTTAGATTGGTTTGAGATGTCTTGGTATGGACTGGGCAAGAGAATTGGAGAGAAATTGGTACAACAAAGACCCAAGGAAGCGATCATATGGTATGTTCATTATTCTTGCCTCCTAGTTCATTCAATAGTTAAATCTAGGGAAAGAGTATCATTTTGTCCTATTTTGTTCTAGGGAAAAAATTGGCGCCTCGAGGCTTGTAAGGATTTTTCTTTGTGACCACTCGAGTGCTTTGATCCTTTGCACAACACCCTTTCATCGCCCCATGCGACTATAGGTTGTGAACTTGCGCTTAACCAAAAGGAATTTTGGGACTTCGCACATCAGGAGTTCTCGCTCCTCTTGATTCATGATGTTCTGATGCTCGAAACCACGAAATGATCCATCTGTATCAATGGTTGGATCTACCCAAATCCAACGACCATGATTGGTTCTTTGAACAATTCAGTTGCCTATTGCTAGAAAAGTGTCCACTTTATTTATGGCCCAGCTTTTCCATACAACCCCGGGTTATGACCGTGGGCCCAACCCATAATTGTGTCGTGATTTCACGTCTCACGAGTTCACGTTGCATTCCTTGCTCAAAATTCTGAGTCGTGAAATTGTGACTGCTCAGATACTACGCCACATACCCCTATGGAACTAACGACCCTGATCATTTTGCGACCTCACGTTTCGTAAGTTCCCATAACTCGTCCCATTGACTGCTCCCTTCTGCGAGTCAATGAAATGCTAATACAACAGTCTGGCTCTCTTGTTTGATCGACGGCCACGATCACATCAATATTTTGGGTCTTGGGACTTCAAGCTATGAATGCACCTTTATGATGAGAACCCTGAACTCCCGATTCCCGAACCTCCAAAATTCGCCAATGCTAGATCAACGACCCTTGACTCTTCACATTTGAACGGCCCAAATTTTCCTTTTCATGAATTAGGACTTCGCGATTCTTGATGAACAGTTTTACAATATTTTGAACCCTCGATTCTTGTGCTCGCTTTCTTTCATTGAATACTGAACTTGCTCTCTCACTTGATTTGCATCTACATCAAACCACTTCAAGTGTTGCGATCGGTGGTCACGATTGCAGCCTGTGATTGATTAATTGGGTGACTGAATGGGGGTTCAGGGAACATAAAAGGATCAGTGACGGAGGCAAAGGGAGAAATGAATTGACACTAGGGAAAAAAAGAAAGGCTTATTGCCGATGGATTTTCAGGCAAACGGAAGGAAAACTACAAGTCGAGAGGAAAAAATACATCAGGTTTGCACAGGGAGAAAATACAGACAAAATTATAGACCAAGGTAGGAAACACGACTCTAAAGACCTTGACAAGTTTATGTGATCACACACTATTAACTTACTCTATGATTATAATCCCCCAAAAAATGTTATATGATATGTTGGACTATGGAAGCCCCTCAATTATTAAATAAAAGAGTGAAGTGATCTCTAATTGAATATTTCATAAGGCACAATAATTGCTAAGGTTTTTCAAAAAGGGTAGCAAGCTAAGTGGGCTTGATTGTGGGGAAAACTTCACAATTAAGCATGCTTGAGCTAGAGGAGTCTTTGGATGAGTGACCTCCTAGGAAGTCATGGATACCAAGTGCAAGCCCCAAAAGTGATGATTGATGTTATGCAATTCACTTTTCTAGTTTGAATCCCACTTCTTCACCCTTGCATGTATCACTCGATGTAATGAATGATAAGTGGAATATTCAAAATCGTGAGAAATTCATCATTTTTTACTAATACTCATGGATATGGGTCATAGATTATTGAATTTGTCTATGCATATAATCCTTAAAAAACAATATCTTATATCTTGGACTATGGAATCCCCTTCATGCTTAAATAAAAGAGTGAAGGAATCTATAAATGAATAGCTCATAAGGAAAAATACTTGCTAAGGCTTTGAAAATGGGGTAGCAAGCTAAGTGAGATTCCTTGTGGGGAAAATCCACAGTTAATCATTCTTGAGGTCGATGCTATACAATTCACTTCTCTAACTTTTCAATACCACTTATTCACCTCAATGAGAATCACCTGATGCAATGAGTGCTAAGTGGAGTATTCCAAATCATGAGAAAAGTTTCAATTGTAACTAATCCTCATGGATATGAGTCATAGATTATTGGCTTACTCTGCACATTTAATACTAAAAAATCTTTTCTCATATGTTTGACTGTGAAAACCCCTCGGCTTAAATAAAAGAGTGAATGTATCTCTAACTAAATAGTTCATAAGGAACAATACTTGCTAAGTTTTGCAAATTCGGTAGCAAGCTAAGTGAGCTTGATTATGGAGAAAACTCCATAGTGAAGCATGCTTGAGAAAGAGGAGTCTTGGGATGGCTGACCTCCTGGTAAGTCCTAGTTACGAGGTGCAAGCCCCATAGGTGATGAATGCCTCTATATAATTCACTTTTCTAGATTCAGTCCCACTTCTTCACTCCTCTGAGAATTAACCAATGCAATGAGTGCCAGGTGGATTGTTCAATATCATGAGAAATTATTCAATTGTCACTAATTATCATGGATATCGGTCATATCTTATTGACTTAATCTACGTAAATAATCATGAAAAAATTATATCCCATATGTTGGACTATATAATCCCCTTGATTCTTAAATAAAAGAGTGAAGAGAGATCTAATTGGGTAAATCATAAGGCACAATACTTGCTAAAGTTTTTCAAATGGGGTAGAAAGCTAAGTGGGATTTCTTGTGGGAAAAACTCCATATTTAAGCACACTTGAGAAAATGGACTCTTGGAATGGGTGAACTCCAGGGAAGTCTTGGTTACTGAGTGAAATCCTCAGAGGTGATGATTGATGATACGTGATTCACTTCACTAGTTTCAATCCCACTTCTTCACCATTGTGAGCATAACCTGATGCAATGAGTGCTAAGTGGACTATTTAGAATCATGAGAAATTATTTATTTGTGACTAATTCTCATGGATATGGGTTAGATATTTTTGAATTAGTCTACACAGATAATCTCAAAAAATGATATCTTATCTACTGGATAGAAGAATCCCCTTGATTCTTAAATAAAAGAGTGAAGGGAGATCTAACTGAATATTTCATAAGGCACAATACTTGATAAAGTTGTGAAAATGGAGTAGCAAGATAAGTGGGGTTGATTGTGGGGAAAAATCCACATTTTAGCATTCTAGAGACAGAGGATTCTTGGGATGGGATTCTTCTTGAGAAGTACAAAATTATCTTTGTCACAACATATCACATCGCATCAAAGTTTATTACTGTGAAATGCAATGCACTTGATCAAAATTTCCTTCATCATGACAGTGGGAAAATTTATTATTGTGAGTCATCACATGGAAAACAATTTCCCACTTGCATGACATATCATAGAGGATTAAGTGTTATTCCCTTTTGATATGTCGCACAAATATTCTCTTCATGTGATATATTGCATCTTATAAAAATTTTGATCTGTACAACATGTCACACCACACCAAAGTTTTGATTTGTGCAATACATAAAGGTCAAAATGTTTTTTTTTAAATGGGGTGCATAAAGACAAGTTTTAAAGTGGTATGCATAAGAAAAATAGTCTTTGGTCATGACACAATGCATATCGCACCTAAAATGTCTTTGGCTACGAGATATCACATCGCTCCAAAACTTCCTTTGTTGCAACATATCCCATCATGTCAAAGTTTCTTTCTATGCATTAAATAGGGTAGCAAGATAAGCATGCTTGATTCTAGGGAAAACTCCATAGTTATGCATGCTTGAGCTATAGGAGTATTGAGATGGGTTACCTCTTAGGAAGTCTAGGTTACAGAGTGCAAGACCCAGAGGTGATAATTGATTCTATGCAATTCACTTCACTAGTTTGAATCCCACTTATTCACCCCTATGAGGATCATTCAATGTAATGAGTGTTAAGTGGACTACAAAAAATCATGAGAAATTCATTAGCTGTGACTAATTCTCATTGATATGGGTTATAGATTATTGACTTACTCTATGCAGATAATATCGAAAAAAATGATATCTCATATGTTTCACTGCAAAAGCCCCTCGATGATTAAATAAAATATTGAAGTGGGCTCTAACTAAAAGTTCATAAGGGATAATACTTGCTAAGGTTTTTCCAATGGGGTAGAAAGATAAGTGGGTTTTATTGTGGGGAAAACTCCACAGTTAAGCACACTTGAGCTAGAGGAGTCTTGGATGGGTGACCTCCTGGGAAGTTTTGGTTACTAGGTGAAAACCATGAAGGTGGTGATTAATGATATCCAACTAACTTCGCTAATTTCAATCCCACTTATTCTCCCCTATGAGAATCACCCATTGCAATGAGTGTTAAGTAGAATATTCAAAATCATGAGAAGTTTTTCAGTTATGACTAATTCTCATGGATATGGGTCATAGTCTATTGACTTACTCTACACACATATTCTTAGAAAAAAATATATCTCATATGTTGGGCTACAGAAGCCCCTCGATGGTTAAATAAAAGAGTGAAGGGAGATCTAACTAAATATTTCATAAGACACAATACTTTCTAAGGTTTTGAAATGGGGTAGCAAGCTAAGTGGGATTTATTGTGGGGAAAACTCCACAGTTAAGCATGTTTGAGCCAGAGGATTCTTGGGATGAGTGAATTTCCAAGAAGTCGAGGTTACCAGGTGCAACCCCATAGGTGATGATTGATGCTATGGGATTCACTTTTCTAGTTTCAATCCCATTTGATTTCCCCTATGAGTATCACCCGATGTAATGATTTCTAAGTGGACTATTCAAAATCATGAGAAATTTATTGGTTGTGACTAATTGTCATCGATATGGTTCATATATTATTGGATTTTTCTATGTAGATAATATTGAAAAAAATATATCTCATATCTTGGATTGTGGAAGCCCCTCCATGCTTAAATAAAATAGTGAAGGAAGCTCTAAATGAATAGTTCATAAGGCACAATACTTTCTAATGTTTTACAAATAGGGTAGCAAGCTAAGTGGGCTTGATTGTGGGGAAAAATCCACACTTAAGCATGCTTGAGCTCGAGGAGTCTCAGGATGGTTGACCTCTCAGGAACTCCTAGTTATTGGGTGTAATGTCCCAGAATTGATTATCTATGCTATCCAATTAACTTATATAGTTGCAATCCCACTTATTCACCCCTATGAGCATCACCTCATGTAATGATTGCTAAGTGAACTATTCAAAATCATGAGAAATTTTCCATTTGTGACTAATTATCATGCATATGGGTCATAGATTATCAGTTTACTCTATGAAAATAATAATGAAAAAACCATATCTCATATGTTGGACCGTGAAAGAGCCTCGTTGCTTAAATAAAAGAGTGAAGGGTTCTATAACTAAATAGTTCATAAGGAACCATGTGTGCTACATTTTGCAAATTGGGTAGAAAGCTAAGTGGGCTTGATTTTGGGGAAAAATCCATAGTTAAGCGTGCTTAAGATAGAGGAGTCTTCAAATAGGTGACCTCCTAGGAAGTCCTAGTTATTGGGTGCAAGCCTTGGAGGTGATGATTGATGCTATGTGATTCACTTTGCTAGTTTCAAAATCATGAGAAATTCTTCATTTGTGACTAATTCACATGGATATGGGTCATAGCTTATGACTTAATCTATGAAAATAATCATGAAAAAAAAAACATATCTCATATGTTAGACTATATAATACCCTTGATTCTTAAATAAAAGAGTGTCACATCTGTAACTGAATAATTCATAAGGCACAATACTTGCTAAGGTTTTGCAAATGGGGTAGCAAGATAAGTGGCTTGCTTGTGGGAAAAAATCCATAGTTAAGCATTCTTGAGCCAAAGGAGCCTTGGTATATGTGAAATCCTAGGAAGTGTTGGTTACTAGGTGAAAGCCTCGAAGGTGATGATTTATGTTATGTGATTCACTTCACTAGTTTTAATCCCACTTCTTCACCCTTGAGAGCATAACCCGATGTAATGAGTTATAAGTGGACTATTAAAAATCATGCGAAATTTGTTAGTTGTGAATAATTCTCATGGATATGGGTCGGATATTATTGCATTACTCTAAGAAAATAATATCGAAAAAATGATATCTCATATGTTGGACTACAAAATCCCCTATATGCTTAAATAAAAGAGTGAAGAGTGAAGGGATCTCTAACTAAATAGTTTATAAGGCACAATACTTGCTAAGGTTTTGAAAATGGAGTAGGAAACTAAGTAGGATTGATTGTGGGGAAAAAGCCACAACTAATCACACTTGATGCAGAGGAATCTTGGGATGTGTGACCTCCTCAGAAGTCCTGATTAGTAGGTGCAAGATCCATAAGTGATGATTGATTCTATGCAATTCACTTTGCTAGTTCCAATCCCACTTCTTCACCCTTGTGAGCATCACCTGATGAAATTACTGCCAAGTGGACTATTCAAATTCATGATAAATTCATCAATTGTGACTAATTCTCATGGACATGGGTCGTAGATTATTGACTTACTCTATGTAGATAATCCTAAAAAAATGATATATCATATGATGGACAACATAATTCCCTTGATGCTTAAATAAAAGAGTGAAGGAGCTCTAATTGAATATTTTATAAGGAATGATACTTGCTAATGTTTTGTAAATGGGGTAATAAGCTAAGTGGGATTGATTGTGGGGAAAACTTTAGATTTAAGCTCACTTGAGCTAGAGAAGTATTGGGATGGGTGACCTCTGGGAAGTCTTGATTACTGGATGTAGGCCTCATAGGTGATGATCAATGCTATGCAATTAAATTTGATAGTTTCAATCCCACTTCTTTAGCCCTGTGAGCATCACCCGATGCAAGAAATGCTAAGTGAACTATTCAAAATCATGGGAAATTATTCAGTTGTGACTAATTCTCATGGATATGAGTCATATATTATTGACTACTCTATGTATATAATCCCCAAAAAATGATATCTCATATGTTGGACTGTAGAATCCCCTCAATGCTTAAATAAAAGAGTGAAGGGAGCTATGACTGAATATTTCATAAAGATCAATAATTTCTAAGGCTTTTCAAATGGGTTAGGAAGCTAAGTGGGATTAATTGTTAGGGAAACTCCACAATTAAGCACACTAGAGTCAGAAGAGCCTTGGGATGGGTTCCCTCCTATGAATTCCTAGTTACCAAGTGAAAGCCCCAAAGGTGATGATTGATGATATGTTATTCACTTCACTAATTTCAATCCCACTTCTTCACCCCTATGATCATCACTCAATGCAATGAGTGCTAAGTGGACAATTCAAAATCATGAGAAATCCGTCAGTTGTGACTAATTCTCATGGATATGGGTTATAGATTATTGACTTACTCTATGCAAATAATCCCAAAAAAATCATATCTCATATGTTGGACTATAGAATCCCCTCGATGCTTAAATCAAATAGTGAAGGGAACTCTAACTAAATAGTTCATAAGAAACAATACTTTCTAAGGTTTTGCAAATGGGGTAGAAATCTAATTGGGCTTGATTGTGGGGGAAAATCCACAGTTAAGAACACTTGAGTTAGAAGATTCTTGGGATCGATGACCTCTCAGGAAGCCTTGGTTACTAGGTGAAAGCCTCAAAGGTGATTATTTATTCTATGAAATTCAATTCATTAGTTTCAAACCCACTTATTCACCCCTCTGAGAATCACCCTATGTAGTGATTGTTAAGTGGACTATTCAAAATCATGATAAATTCATTTGTTGTGACTAATTCTCATGGATATGGGTCATATATTATTGACTTACTCTATGTATACAATATCAAAAAAATGATATCACATTGTACTTTCTTAAACTTTCCTTCATTGCAACAAAGGGGAAATTTCTAAAAGAACTCCTTTGCATCCTCCCTACCATCTCATCCTCCAAATATTTGTCTCCTTGTGATTCATAAAGGACAATTGTTTTTAAAGGGGGTGCATAAGGACAAGTTTTAAAGTGGTATTCATAAGAAAAAGTTTCTTTGGTCATGACATAGTGCATATCACACCCACAATTCCTTTGGTCATAACATATCACATCACTCTAAACTTTTCTTTGTCACGACATATCACATCGCATCAAAGTTTCTTTCCATCCGACATATCACACTTTATCAAAAATTCCTTCATCATGACAAACATACAATTCTAATAGAGCTCCTTTGCATCATCCCTACCATCATATCCTTTGAATATTTATTTCCTTGTGATTCATAAAGCACAAAACATATTTTGAAAGAGATCGCATAAGCACAAGCTTTAAAGTGGTATGCATAAGAAAAAGTGTCTATGGTCACGAAAAAGTGTGTATCGCACCTAAAATGACTTTGGCCACAACATATCGTATCACTTCAAACTTTCCTTTCTCACAACATATCGGATCACATCAAAGTTTCTTTCTATGTGACACATTGCACTTTCTCAAACTTTCCTTCATGAAAAAGGGAAACTGTATAATTGTGATTCATCACATGGACCTAAAGTTTCTTCTTGTATGACATATCATAGAGGATGAAGTTTTCTTCCCTTGCGATATATCCCACAATTTTTTTCTTTGTGTGACATACCACATCTCCTAAAAATTTTGATCTTTACAATGCATCACACACACCAAAGTTTTCTTTCATGCGATACATAAAGGACAAAATGTTTTTTTAAAGGAGCTGCATAAAGAAGAGTTTTAAAGTGGTATGTATAAGTCAAAGTGTCACTTTATTTGGCCATGACACATTCTGTATCACACCTAAAATTCCTTTGGCCATGACATATCACATCTCTCAAAGCTTTTCTTTGTCGCGACATATCATATTGCATCAAAGTTTCTTTCCATGAAACACATCACACTTTTTCAAACTTTTCTTCATCGTGAATTTAAAGGGAAAAATTATAAAAGAACTCCTTTGCATCCTCCCTACCATTGCATCTTTCGATTCTTTCTTTCCTTGAAATTCATCCCATGGAACAAAATTTTCCACTTGTGTGACATATCATAGACGATGAATTTTTCTTCCCTTGTGATATATCGCAAAAATATTTTCTTTGTGTGACACATCACATCTCCCCAAACATTCTATCTCTATGACCTGGATTTGGCACCCTTTTTGGAGGACCTTTGGTGGCACTTTCCATTTCCAAGAAGGAATATGCATCACTAGAAGTGAGAGTATAAATGGATAGATGTGCATATGGATGGTTAGAGAGGTACCAATAAAGACAAGTTTTAACACAATGAGTATCACACCTAAAATGATTTTGGCCATGACATATCACATCACTCCAAAATTTTATTTATTGCGACATATTGCATCATGTAAAAAATTATTTTTGTGTGACACATTGCACTTGATCAAACATTCCTTCATTGTGACAAATGGAAAATTTCCAATTCCAAGTCATATCATGGAGAAAAAGTTTCCACTTGCGCAACATATCGCAAAGGATGAAGTTTTCTCCTGAAACTTTCAAACTTTGTGACACATCACACCACACCAAATTTTTGTTTTGCGTGATACATAAAAGACAATTTTTTTTAAAGGGGGTACATGAAGACAAGTTTTAAAGTGGTATGCATAAGACAAAGTGTCTCTGGCCATGAAATAATGTTTATCACACCTGAAATTCCTTTGGTCTTGACATATTGCATTGTTCCAAGTTTTCATTTGTCATGACATATCACATCACATCCTATATGTTTTTCCATGAGACACATTTCACTTTTTCAAACATTCCTTCATCGTGACAAAGGGAAAATTTCTAAAAGAACTCCTTTGCATCCTCCATGCAATTGTATCCTTCAAATATTTCCTTCCTTGTAAGTCGTTGCATGGATGAAAAGTTTCCACTTGCATGGCATATCATAGAGGATGAAGTTTTCTTCTCTTGTGATATATCACACAAAGTTTTTTCTTGTGTGACATATTGCATCTCCTCAAACCTTCTATCTCTACGACTGAGATCATATGTCCTTTTCAATGGATATTTGGTGGTTTTTTTGGTGCCTGTGAAAGAGAATGCATCACTAGAGGCAAGATGAGGAATGATCAGAACTGCATGTGGATGGTTAGAAGGGAACCGATGGTCATCGAATGGATCTGATGACCATGAGGTGACTAAAACAATGGAGGATTACATTCTCTTATATGATAGGATACCAGGATCTAATGGCCTTTTTTGCAAATGTTTGGTGGATTTTTCTATGTCCAAGAAGGAATATGCATCATTGGCAATGAGATAATGAATGGATAGAAGTACATGTGGATGATCAGAAGGGCACCAATGGTCGTCAAACAATTCTAACATCCATGAGGGGACTAAAAAGGTGGCAGAGGACACCCCATGCCTAAGATATCATGGTTGGTGCCAAGGAATGGATGATAGAGGATAGTTATATGGTCATTTAACAATATCAATGGAGATAGAATGACTCAAAGTTCACATCAAGACATAGATTGGACATAGACTACATAAGAGAATGTCTTATGGTGTAAAAATGTTGGAACATCAAGCATTGATGGTTCATCACACATCTCCTGGATTTATTCGGTCGAGTGGTAGACATACACCTAGATACAATTGGTTGGGAGATTGTCTGACACAATAAATCAGTCAGTCGAATTATTAACATTCATGTCGGTTGAACACTTACCAGTATTTAAAGATAGTCGGATGGTGGATCGACCATCCCAACAATCGACTACGAGTTGGATGAATAGTAGGTCGATTCAAGAATCCTTGTCAAGGTGACTTGACATCACGGATTTGGCGGAGTCAACTCCAACTGATGGTTACATGTGGAGAATATATTCCAGATTCTATGGAAGTTGGTTAAATATTGAGGCTATAAATAGAATATCCCTTGGTTCATTGTTAATACACAAGTTTTGAAATAGATCATGTGGATCAATATGTGGAATATGCATTATGATGTTCTAATCATAGTCCGCTCTGCTTAAGTGTTGTAATGTTGTATTTAGACACCACCCTTTGTCTTCAATTTTTTTGTTCCTCTTTGATTATCCATAGTACTTTGTTCTTTGCTTCAAGTCCTGTTATGTCAACATGTTATCTGCAAACCAACTTGTTGAGTCTGATCTATTTTGTGATTGACTCTAGGTCAGTGGTTTGATGATTAGAACTTATTGAAATAAACCAATTTCTATCTAGATATCGAAGATGGCTTCGAAGATTGATTTTGTTGCTCTGAATGGATTAAATTATGCAATATGGGAAGCATACATGGAAACCCTACTAAAGAGAAAAGGACTATAGAAGTATACAAAGATTGTGATTCTAGATCCAACAAATAACTAAGCAAATTTATTTGTTGATGGAAAGAAGGATTAGTTCGTGGGGATGATCATGACCTATATCCCATGGGATATTCAATAACTACCCTCATCAAGTTTGGAAGAAGTTGAATTTGTTGTTTGAGCAAGTTGACAAAAGCCACGTCATGCAGTTGGAGAAAGAGTTGATCTCTCTCAATTCTCATTGTTTTGATATAATAGAGGACTCTTTAGTGTGTATCAAAGAACTCCATTTGAAATTAGGCGAATGTGGAAAGAACTATCAGAATAAATATGGACAACTCAGCGATTTGGTCCTGATGAACTTGAGAGCACCATTTGATGTGTTCATGTCGACTTTCCACACCAATTGGAAAGAACACAAGGAAGATGGTAAGGATTATACATTTGAATATTTATGTGGTATTTTGATTACTAATCAACAAATATTTCTTGAAGAAGGATAAATTGGTAGTAAACACCAGGCCCACTTTCTCAAGGGAAAGAGAAAGATGGACCCTAGGGATAGATTGCAGTTTGATGCCTCTATACAAAAAGCTACATACCATGACCAGAAACCTCAGAGACAAATAGATGCACCCTGGTGAAGTTGAAATATGAATACATGTTAGTACCGCAAAAATACTGGACATGTGGAGAAGTTCTGCTATAAGAAATGAGACAATTTAGAGGAGAATTTTAAATGCCTTGAAGGAAACGTTTTTGTTGTACATTGACCCACTGATAATTTCACCTTCCAAGTTAGAATGTACCAAGCCTTGTTGTCTCTTTCTATGCATAACATATGGGTATTCGACTATGGGTGCACTCATCATATGGCTAAGGATGCTTCCTTATTCACGTGGTTGGATTAAGCTAAGGAGAGGAAAATCTATGTCACTAATGATTTTTCTTTGGATCTTGCTATTCAAGGTGATGTTACTTATCGACATGGGAATATTGTGGATGTCTATCATGCGACAAACCTTAATGCCAATCTGTTGTTTATTTCTTAGCTAACATAGATAGGTGAGATTGTGGAATTTTCTCCATATTGGTTATATGTTTGTGATTTGAAGAAAATAAAGTCAATTGTTGTCATTAGGATTCTCAACCCGATGAAAAATTTGTATAAATTTCATGACATGAATCAACCTGACACCAAACTGACTGCACTTGTTTCTCACACTAATGAGAGAATTTGAATTTGGTATGAACAACTTGGACACTTAAATTTTTATAGTGTGCAGTCGATGGGAACTTAGAACATGGTTGTTGGTTCACCAAACTTGTTCCCCCCTGAAGGAGTATGTAAGGGCTATGTACTTGGGAAGTATCATCAGACAACATTTGATTCTAGATAAGTGTGGTGAGAAGAGAACCTATTGGAGTTGGTTCATAGTGATGTTTTTTGTATCAATCTACCCTCACTTGAAGGTGCAAGGTATATTTTTCATTGATGATTTCTCTCTCTTTATTTGGGTTTATTTTATGAAGAATAAGAACCTTTTCTTTGAAATTTTCAAGGAATTTAGGGCCTTTGCTGAAAATTAATGTGGTTTGTCACCCCCTCACACAAGGGGTAACTATGGATATCATGTATCGAGGCCCACATCTAGAATACATGGACTATCGAGAGCCATATTGACTAGCATATCCCTGAAGGGCCCCTCCTATTCATTGATGCATACATCATCGACATCAGAGCATCATCCATCACATCGACCTGACACCAGAGGACAACATGCCTTCCTTCATGAGGAAATAAGTTAGATATCATGTTAAGTGTCACCCTAATAATTGAATCTTTTGAACATGTTGCAAAGAATTATTTCTTGATTACAAAACGTTTTTTTGAAAATTATACTCTTTTCCTTGTTTAACCTTGGTGGGTGTCATTTCATCCTAGTAAGTTGGTCACCCTTGGGGATAGGATTCTACTTGGGGTTCCCTGAAGATTCATAGTCCATTATTGATCATACTTATCACCTACCATGCTCTTTCCATTTCGTTTCCTCATCTTTTGGGATGTTCGAGTGCAATGAACCAAGAAGGGATTGTACATCATCTCATGGGATGAAGGGGATAAAGGCCCAAAGGGAATGTAGATGGGAAAATATAAAATACAAAATTGTAACATTATATATTCTCACCCAAAGAGGTCTTAAGAACAATGAGATGTTTCTCTTAAAATAATCAAAGACTTGCAAAACAAATTTCACATTATATAGATGACCCACTTGTTGAGGTGTGTATAAGCATGTGGTGTCCCTTTCTTTCCATCCATATGGAACTCTGTGTACCTCTAGCTTCAAGTGACATTTTGTTATTCCTTTCAAGCCTTATGTTACCCAATTTTAGTACCCAATTGTTCTGGAATTTAATTAATTAATGGTAAACAAATGGGCTTGGAAAAAGGATGCATTGAAAATGAAGGTGTAGCACACCCTCTACAAAGGCACCAATAAATGAGACAATACAAACCCTTGTATGTCATGAACCCCATTCCCAAAGGTGTTACCCAACTATGTCTCATACTCACACATGGATTGGATAGTTTTCCCTTGGGAAACACCTTTGACTTGAGGATTGACTGGCCCAATAGGATGTCTTGACACCCCTCCCACACCTAAATTTGACAAATTGTATAATGTATTTGAGAATTTGTTTAGTTTGAAAAGGGGGGTTTGATGCACATGTTCAGGTAGTTTGATTATTAGATGTGGCTTACTTGGAATGATCCTGTGACTTATGGACCCTTGGAGGGCGTATATGTTTGTTTTTACAAGACCTTTCCTAGTGGACAGGTACTCGTGAGGAGATGACTTTTCCATACCTTCATGAGGGATTTGGATCCCATTGATGGATGTAGAGACGCCACATTTGGGGTAGTCTTGTGACCACCAGTTGCACAGTGAATAAAGGGGGTCGTTACCTTTGGAGGCACTCTGGCATGGCTAGGAGACTATCTCCCATCCATATCCACTTGGACACTGGCCTTTGGAGGCTTGGGCATCACCCTACTATCCCATGACATCACTAGGGCTTGAGGGTTTCAATGGAGGAGGACTTGATGTGGTATTTTGGCACACGTGGGCATGATGCAGAGTGTTTGGAGGAAAAGTGCTAAAGTTATCTTGATCAATGTTCCACATTGGGTGCTCAACGTCACCTTAGAAGGGCATGATGTCACCCTTTTAAGGGTCATTTTGTAAAAAATGAATTTATTTTAATTAAATGGACAAATTAAGAAGTAGGATCGAAATTGTGAAAAGACACAAATTTTGATTAATAAGGCTAGGATTTCCCATTTAAATATGGCTAGCCTAATTCATTTTTAGATATAGCTTTTACTCACAAGAGGACTTTGATCTGACAGTTTTTCCCTATTAAGGCTACTTGGTTGAAATTACTAGTGCACACCTTCTTGGAGAGGCTTCTTTGCATGATACTTGGCTATTCTGTGGTGGGAAAGTGTTAAACTAAGGTTTATTCTTGATTAGTCTTTTTGAAAGTAAGTAAATTATGTAACTTATTTTATTCATTGAATGTTTGTGGTTAACATTACTTCTTTCATATTGAAGATTATGAAATTTCTTGTTGTAAACCCTAGGAAAGGAACATAAGGTACTTATTCCTTTATTTAGACTATTCCATTTTCTATTTTGTCAAGGATATCTTATCTAAACTAGGCTCCTAAATCCCTAAAGTGCTAGCACTTTAGGAGCCCTATTTTAGAGGCTTGTTGCAAACATATATTTCAATAGTTCAAGGAGAGAAGGTTACACTAGGGCCTAAAAGTGCTTATTCTCTAGTGGAATCCATCTTTAAGAATTGAATGCTAGAGGTCTTGAAGTGCCAACACTTCTAGCATTTATCTCTTTGTTCTTTGAACAATATTATCATTGTCATTTTTCTCCAAGATAATTTGTTGTTGTAACTGACTCCATAATCCTAAGAGGCACTACTTTCTATGCCCTTGTGGATGAATGTGATAAAACCAACTCTCAAACTCTATTCCTTGAAGCTTATACTAACATGTCCTAACCTTAGATCAACTTACAACACTGACTTGGTGGATGTTTTTGCAAAAACCTGCTACAACCACCTTAACTACTGCTAATTTGTTGCATAACTAACTTTAATTGCTAGCTAAACTTACTCGAATGTTCTTGTAACAATTTATAATCAATCTAATGAATAAATTATAAGATTTCGTTGTAATTTCAAGAAATTTTGAACTGTATTTATTGTGGTTTTTATGAAAATTTTACTATTGTTTTAACTATTGTGACTTGCTGCAATTTATATCAGCTAGCACCTTTTCTTACCATATATTGTCTTTGAGGCTTTATTATCACTATTGGTACTTGGAAATTATCATATATATGTTATAATTTTCTTGTTCCAAGAAGGTACCCAAAATCACCTTCGTTGCCTCAATCTATGAAACATAGACTTTGCTGACTTAGGTGACCAATGAGAGGGGGGTTTTCCTTAACTATATCCTTAGCTTGGCCAACCCTTTAGGTCATCGGGGATTCCTCCCTTGGGGTAGACCTCTTCTAATCTTAAAAGTGTGGATTTATTATTGAGGAGAAAATCAAAGGACATCATGTTGTTACACCAATTTCACCTACTTGTCTTGGATTTTGGAAAATTAAAAATTGTGCAATAACAGTTTGGCGTTGTTGTCGAGGAGAATCAAATCAATTTTCCTCAATGACATATATTTGGTGAGATTTTCCTGAAGCCCTTTTATCTTACAAGATTACATGACGACTCCAATAAGGGTGATCCCCTCACCTCCTTTTATAATCCTTGAAGGGTTATCTGACGACTCCATTGATGACAACCTGTATCAAAATCATTATATCAACGAACCTTTTTACCCATGGCTTCTCCGAAATGGTCCCTCGATAAGGTTTTTGGTCCCTTGGAAATCAATAGCATCCCAAGATATACTCGACAGATGCCTCCTAAGTACAAGAAATGGTTTCCCAAGTTTTTTGGTAATCGTGAGGCTATTGTTGAAGAGAACATGAGAAATTTATGGGATTTATTTCAATTGAACCCTGTGGATGATGAAGCTGAAGAATTAGTGATGAATCTTTTCTCATCTACTCTTCAGGACGCTACTAGAACATGGTATGATGGTATTCCTGATAAAAGAATCAAGACCATGGAACAATTTGAGGAGACCTTCATGAAAAAATGGGGAACTAAAGAAGACCTTGATATGCTCTATGACATGATTGAGGAGAAATCCTATGAAGAGGAGAAAGAATTATCCCATGACTCCACTAATTAAGACAAAAAATTACCTGATCGAAGAATAAGAGATTAAAGAGGTGAGTCATGAGGATGAAGTTTTGATGTTTTCTTCTCCACCTGATGAAGTCATCCAAGTTGTTGTTCATCTTGCACAAGACGAAGAGAATGTGGTTAGTCATTTTCCTTTCCAGGTTTTTGGTGATTCTCTATTCTATGATTCAAAAGGTGAAGAAATAGATGAATCCTTCCATGCACTAGACCCTTCATGTTATGATGAATGTGATGGTGTGATTGACAAAATTGATGAGTTTATATGTGTTGGAATATGTAAATGGGATGTGATTGGTCATGATGGAAATCCCATTTACAACATTGAAGGTTGTTCCTGATTGTTTCCTTCACAACTATCATGTGAGATTGCTATTGATTCTTAAATTTGGAAACAAGGAGATGAAATAATTA
>SNQJ01S0042297.1:167785-177962 GCA_010110895.2 Picea sitchensis | reverse complement strand
TCATGATGATGTATTGATGATGGTGTACTCAGGCTCTTCATAAGAACTTTCTCCTGAGAAAAAGTTATTTTCATCTCTTCCAGAAAACTCATTTTTTAAGACTGTTCGTAGGCTGCTAGTATATTTGCCTGCGAGAATGCATGATTCTTGCAGGCTGCCTTAAGCCAGGGTGCGAGAAGTTCACACTGTGTTGAACTGCTAGGGTGTGAAATCTTTCTAAAGAAAGGAAGAAGATAAATTCTTGATGCTTCTAGAAGGGAATCTTCTAGAAGGATGAGATGGCATTCGAATGATTATCCTAGTACTAGATTCCCTGATATTTTGGGATCATTCTTATCCAAGTAACTAATTCATTCTCTCCTATATATTGAGGGAATTCTAATGGAAAAGGTTAAGCAAGATTCATTGGAGAATTGGTGAAAGAATTGTGTGAAGGACTAATGCTACAACGGTTTAGAGACTCCATCAAGTTCATCCAAAGGAGTTAATCTTCTTCATGAAAGTGAGAAAGTGTGTGTGTCGGAGTCAAGGGCCATCGAAACGAAGTTTACGACATCAAGGCTCAGGTTGTAATCCTTACTTTCCATTAATATGATACAATAATATGTCCCTTTCCCATAAAGTTATTTCCACTTTATTGTATAATTCCTTGATCATATACATAGATTGACTTTTGAATATATTGAGTTGCCTTAACTTCGATTGGTTTGTGTTGTCTTGATCTTGACTGCATGAGAGCATTGGAGAGAAGCGAGAGCAACAAAGATCAAAGGAAGCGATAATAAGGTATGTTCTTTGTTCTTGCCTCCTATTTAATTCAATGGTTAAAATATAGGGAAAGAGTCATGTTCTGTCTTTCTTTGTTCTAGATCTAGGTGGATCTAGGGAGATCGGTTTGTGTCTGCACTTACGGATTTATCCAATAACAATAACAATTGCTAATCAATATACTAGTTAATAAATGCTAAGTTTTCATTGTGATTTCAAGCAATTGTGAAGTGTATTTGTCATGGCTGTTATGGAACTTTTACTTTTGTTGTAACTATTTTAACTTACTGCAATTTTATATCAACTAGCATATTTTCTTATCATCTATTATCTTTGAGGCTTTATTATCACTATTGGTACTTGGAAATTTTCATATATATGCTATAATTGTCTTCTTTCAGGTAGGTACCCAAAATTTCCTTCATTGCCTCAATCTCTGAGACATAGACTTTGTTGACTTAGGTGACTAGTGAGAGGGGGGGTTTTCTTAACCATATCATTAGCTTTCTCATCCTTTTAGGTCACTGGGGATGCCTCCACTAGGGTAGACCTATTATACTCCTAAAAGTGGGGATTTACTATTGAGGTGACAGTGATAGGATATCCTATTGTTACACAATTTCACCTTCTTGTCTTGGGATTTGGACAAGGAAAACTTTCATGATAAAATTTTGGCACTGTTGTCGAGGAGAATCGAGTCAATTTTCCTCAACGACATATCTTTGGTCAACTTTTCCTGAAGCCATTTTATCTTACAATCTTACGTGGTGACTCCACTGAGGGTGATTCCCTCACCTCCTTTGATAATGCTTGAAGGGTTATCTGGTGACTCCATTGATGATAACCCATATCAAAAATCTTTACAACAACCAACTTTTTTACCCATGGCTTCTTCGAAATGGTCCCTCGATAAGGTTTTTGGACACTTGGACATGAGTAGCATCCTAGGATACCATGGACAAATGGCTCCTAAGTACAAGAAATGGTTTCCCAAGTTTTCCAAGAGCACATGAAATATTTATGGGATTTCTTTCAATTGAACCCTATGGATGATGAAGTTGAAGACTTAGTGATTAAGATTTTATCAGACACTCTTCAAGAAATTTCTAGAAGATAGTATGATGGTATACCTGATAAAAGAATCAATACCATGAAAAAATTTGAAGAGACCTCCATGAACATATGGGGCGCTAAAGAAGACCATGATATGATCTATGACATGAATGGGGAAGAAGCCTATGAAGAGGAGAAAGAATTATCCCATGACTCCACTAAATACAACAAAGACTTGATCCAAGAACAAGAGATTGAATAGGTGAGTCGTGAGAATTAAGTACTAGTGTTTTCTCCTCCTCCACCTGATGAAGTCATCCAAGCTGTCATTCATCCTGCACAATAATAAGAGAATTTGGTTAGTAATTTTCCTTTTCAGGTTTTTTATGATGCTTTGTTCTATGATTCAGAAGGTAAAGAAATGGGGGAATCCTTTGATGCACTAGACCCTTCATGTTATGATGAAGTCGATGATATGATTGAAAAAATTGATGAGTTTATATGTGTTGGAAGATGTAAATGGGATGTGACTGGTCATGATGGAAATCTTGTTTACAATATTGAAGGTGATTTTTGATTGTTTCCTTCGCAACTATCATGTGAGATTGCTACGGATTCTGACATTTGGCAACGAGGAGATGACATAATTATAGATGTATTCCAAACAACCAAGGATATTTAATGCAGTGTTCTCATAATGATTTTTGGTCATACCTTTAAGAGTTCGACGAATATTCTTTTGAGTAGTACTTGGATATATTCTATGAAGAATAGTTTGACCATTGTTGTGCTCGTATTTTGATGAGGGTGAAGACATGGTTTTCCTAGAACATGATACTTATGATGAGGTTTCAAAACCTCCATATTTTTCTTTGTATTTCTATTTTGTCAAGGATGTTTCTGGGAAACATATCCGTTGTCCCAGGTGGTCCCTAGGGAAAAGTTTACTCTTGGAATTTGAAGGTAGATTGAACTTTTTGAGAAAAAGTATAGTACCTCAATTTTTTCAACCTTTCCCTAAGAAGTTGTTAGTCATCCTATATATTCTTGTTCATTCCTTCTTAGACGCCGAGGAGTGATGATGTCCAGGGTGGTCAACCTTTGAACTCTTTGAGTCAGCCTCTCAAGTCTTCTACCTTTCATGACCGTTTTTAGAGATGGATTGAGCACTCTTCTGTAAATGTGACTTGGCATGATGTTGTCCCTCCCTCCCACTTCCATGAGTTAGATTTTATGATTACCTATGATAAACTACATTATCTAACTCATATTCATTTTACGCTTGACTTATGCTTGTTCTGGTTTATGACAAAGCATAAAGGTAGTTGTTGTAATACAATGCTAGCATGGTTGTACTGGTTATATGATTATACCTAGTATTTCTTACTAACATAGATAGGTAGGTAGTCATTTGCATCTTTCATATCATTGTATATATGTTACATGTTGAATATCATGCTAGTGTAGTTTGTATTTAGCCTAGATTTATCTGCATATATTACTTTGATTTACATGCTCTACTTTTGCAAATTGCACCATTGTTATTCCATACTTATGTGTTTGTATCAACATATTAGAGTAGAATTTTATTTCAACATTTAATTTTAAATTTTGATCATCTTTACAAGAACAAGGGGTGGTAGAGCCACCCTAGATATTCAAATGTTTTTCTTGAGTGTGTAGGCACAGGTCGTACCATAGATGTTGAGGTTCTCATGCATTCTACAGTGAGAACATATCCTTGAGTAGGAGCCTGATTTTACCCCCTCACACAAGGGTTAACTATGGAGATCATGTCTTAAGGCCCACATGTAGCATACATGGAGTGCCAAGAGCCATATTGACTATCATAGCCCTACAATTCCCTTCCTATTCATTGATGCACCATCATATGTCACCACCAACAAAGCATCGTCCATCACATCGACCTATCCCTAGAGGACAACAGGTCTTTCTTCATGAGGTAATAAGTTTGGTATTGTGTTAAGTGTCACCCTAATAATTAAAGCATTTGAACATGTTGCAAAGAACTCTTTCTTGATTACATAACATTTGCTTGGAAATTATACTCTTTTCCTAGTTTAAGCTTGGTGGGTGTCGTTTCATCCTAGTAAGTTGGTCACCCTTGGGGATGGGGTGCTACTTGGGGTTCCTTAAAGAGTCATCATCCATTCCTGATCATACTTATCGCCTACCATTCTCTTTCCATTATGTTTCATCATCTTTTTGGATGTTCAGGTGCACTAACCCAAGAAGGGATTGTACCTCATTTGATGGGAAGAAGGGGTTGAAGGCCTTGAGGGAATGTAGCTAGAAAAAGATAAAAGACAAAATTATAACCTTCTAGATGCTCGCCTAAAGAGGTCTTGAGAACAATGAGACATTTCTCTTAAAATAATTGAAGACCTTCAAAATAAATTTCACATTATATAGATGTGCCACTTATTGAGGTGCGTACATGCATGTGGTGTCCCTTTCTTTCCATGCATATGGAACTCTGTGTACCTATAGATTTAAGTGAAATTGTGGTGCTCCTTTCAAGTCTTATGTTACCCAATTGTAGTACCAACTTGTTCTCGACTTTAATTAATTAATGGAAAATAAATGGGCATGGAAAGAGGATGCATTGAAAATGAAGGTGCAACACACCCTCTACAAAGGCACCCATAAATGAGACAATACAAACCCTTGTATGGCATGAACCCCATGTTGAAACACACATTGACACTGAGGGGGGGCTGATATAGTGTATGGAACTTTTGATTTTTTTCACACTTTAATAGAATGACTTAATTAAATGAATAAGATATATGCAACTCAATTAATTATTCATAAACATGTATAACAAAAACTGTATGAAGTAGACAAAATATATTTCTTTTATTTATTTAACTTGAATGAATACAAATAAAATCAATCCTTTAATATCTTCAACTTCAATTGAATATGAGAGATCCAACTCTCTGATACACGACCCAACTTGTAGTTCTCAAATCCAACTAAGAAATGAGGAATCCAACCCTCATAACAAGACCCATCTTGTTGATCTCAGATCCAACTGAGATGTGAGGAATCAAACCCTCATAACAAGACTCATCTTGTAAACATGAACCAAACTGATAGAATGAACTTTCTTTCAATACAATATATATATATATATATATATATATATATATATCCACCAAGATACACACTTTTCACCACACATTTTTTTTTATTTAGTATTTCAATAGGTATAAGATTGAACCAATGTGTCTTTTGACAATGAACCATTTCACCTCTTCATTCTAATATTATCAATAAACAACTCATTTTAACTTAAGAAGACTTCAAATATTTTGTTATTTTATTTATTCCTTCATGCGTAAATTATCTTAAAGAAACAACGAACTCGTTTGGTGTCAATTTTTGTCAAATTACTCTACATGCCTTAAGTTTTTTACAAAAAATGAATTTTGCATGAGGCTCTTCCTTCAATCCACTTCCCTTTGTGACCGCAGGCTCAAAACCATGGGCTTATCCATTTCAAGAATTGTTCTATTAATGTTTTTCTCCTTCTACCCTTATTCTTCTACATGGGACCATATACAAGTGTTTGAGGGCTTATTTACTTCTAGGACTTTTAAACTCCTTATTAGCTTATTTACCTTATCACGTGAATAACGTTGGAACCAAGATCTCTGGTACTTCGACCTTTGAGATTTCTTGCCTTTGTAGTATTCCAATTCTCCCAGAGTAAATTTCACCAAAGTAAACTTCATCGAAGTGTGTATACTCTCTTCACTAGTAGATCAGATGGTCGATATTTAATCTCTCATTGATTGGATGATCCTAGCTCATCTAGAGGCTTCAATGAAATCGACAATCACAAATTAATTTTCAGTTGATATGGATGGTCCTCATTCATTTTGACATTTCAGAACTCCGATATCCTTTGAGTAACTCAAATTCCTTTATCTCTGAAGTTGGTCAATTTCATAGTTGACTATTGCCACACAAATATGATTTGACAGTTGACAAGATTTCAGAGTTTTGGAAATTCGGGACTCTGAAAATTTGAGCTTTACCCTGTCCTTCAATTATCACCAAAGCACCGAATAGGTCCACCACCTTATATCTTCCCCTAACTCAATCCAACAATTTTTTTTTTACTCCGAGACTTCGTGCCTTTGGCCCTGCTTATCCTATCTTTCCACTATGCTTGATCAATGGTCAAGAATGATCTTGAAGTAGATCAACGATTATATTTACTTCATGATTCCAGCCTTCAGCAATTAGCTGATAAAAGAATCTTGGATATCCCCGAAGTTAGTAATATCAGAGTGACGTGGCTTGCTGATGTCACTCAAGATGACGTGGACCCTAAGTCTTTTTTCCATGTGTCACCCTGATTCATGAATTTCATGGACCTTATGTGCCACATCGATGTGGAATTTTCTCACCATTTGATTGGGCCATGTGTCATCTATTGCTGACATGATCCTGCTGACATGGACCTATTGATGTGTCACATGTCTTCCTCCTGGTTCTAATAGTCGTAGATTCATCTGAAGTTCATCCTTGATCCGACGGTTGAAATTACTTCGGGATTATGAAACTTTTAAAACTTCGATCTAATAATATTGAATCATCGAAGTGACGAAGTTCCTATCCTTCTCTTGATACAACGGTTGAGAACTGACCCAAAGTTTCTCCATGATATCTGACAATAATCACTCACTTCACGACTTCAGAGGTTTCAAGACTTTGTGTCTTATGGGGTTCGCTTATCCTGTCCTTCCACTTGGTTCTATCTGACGATCATGATAGATCCCAAACTGATCTAACGGTTGTGATTAGTCCCAAATTTTGAATGGACAATTAGGATTCCACAATCCTTCACAAGGGATTCTTATGTGTAGGTTATGGCTTCTGCGTGATCTAACAGTCCAGGATTGTCCCAAGAACTACATCAATGGACATGATTCTTCCTTGATTCTTTTGGAGTTTGCTGTGGGGATTTCAATACCGATATAACTTCTTCAATGTTCTCCCTCTTCTAATCTTTCCTTCATCCTTTCCAAAGACCTTAACATTGCACACTCTGATTCTTTGTGTGGATTCTTTTTAGAATCTCCCCGTTATCTCTCTTGAGCTTTAGGAACATAGGATCACTGTTGATCCTATCGTGATCAACAGTGATCATGAATTCCTTATGCCCCATGGTGATCTTCCTTTTCCTTTGATTATTGTACATGTTTGACTCATGTTTCCATCAATGAAAACACACAATCAATAATGCCAACAATCACCCCCTTTGGCATTGAGGGAAAAATATCTATAAAACAAATACTTTAGCTCCCCCTATCACTAATCTCATTTTCAAGTTGGAGGATTTGAAATTTTACGTATACCAAATATTGATACCAAATTTATTTTACTATTTTTCTGCCCCTTTGACATCAATGAAAAAGAGTTAAATTTTTACTACTTCTCTCCCCTTGTGAATGTGCCAACTATTATCTTAATCTCTTAGGATTTTTTGTTCAAATAGGTAGTCTTAATGATACCAATTTTTTTTTTTTTTTTTTTGCAGTGATCAATTCTTTTAAACCTAATGCAATGACTTCCTCATTTGATGACCAAATTAAATAATCTCCTTGAGTTTTTATTGTTTCATAGGGTTTTATTGTCTTCTCCTTTGTCATAAAGGACAAGGGTGTGAATCTTATTGATCTTCTTGATATGTTTCTTCTTCTTCTCGATATTCTGATTTTTAAAAGAGTACCAATTGACACCAATTGATACCCGTTGATCATATACAATGATACCAAATGAATATTACCAATTGATTATTTTCCATTTATAATCAATTGTTAAAGTATGTTATTACTTTTAGTTATTTGATTCCAAGAGATTTTTACTATTCTTTGATACCATTAATAACTTTGTTGTGTTCATACTATGTATTTATATATTTTGAACTCCTTTGTTGCTTTCTTCTTTAGATATTATTTGTTTTATTCACCTCACAATTCTATAGACTGATTTTCTTTTGAGAGTTCATCATCATCACCATTGTTTTGTGCACCCAAAAGTTTCTTCATCTTCATTTTTTTGCATTTTTCTTTCATTGGATAATGGACTATTGTTTTGCATGATATTGTCAGGATCTACTATTGTGTCATCTTCTTCTTTAGGAACTCCCCTTTCTTGAGCTTGATCCATTTCATTTTCAAATCTATTAATTTCACATTCTTTACTAAGAACTTCACCCATCATTTTCTTGTTATCAATTTCTTCATTTTTAGGTTCCAGATCATCTTTGTGGCTTTCTATTTCAGATTTTCTTCTCCAAATATTTTCATGAGATATTTTGTTTGTTGGATATTTATTTTCTAAATTTGTCCTTTGATATTTGCCATCTCTTCTTTTCTTCCAACCTTTATTATATTTTCTTCCTGACTTGTATGAATTATTTCTCATGTATTGACTTCTTGACTTTCTGCAGTTTTGGGATTTGTGGCCAAATCTATCATAGTTGTAGCATTTTATAGTATGAAAAAGATTTGTTGTGTGGCCAACATAATTGCATATCCAACATCTCATTAAGTTATTGGACCTTCCTAAATCTCTCATTTCAAGACTCTTGCATTCCAATGCTTTGTGACAAAATTTATGACAAGAAAAGTAATAACCATTGAAGGTGTTTCCATACTTGAGTTTGTTGTGACATGAGAAGTCTATCTTTTGATATGTTTATTGTTTTTTACTTTTATAGCTTCATTCCTTGAAAAAGTTCATGGTTTGTTTTTGGTTTATGACTGTACCTTTTTCTTTTGAGGAGTATGATCCCTTATCATGTTTTTGAATGCTGCTCCATTTGACATCTTCTTCTTTCTTGTTGTATCCAAGACCAGTTTTGTCATCAGCTAGTCTTTGACTATTCCAGATCCTATCTAGGATAGCTAAGTTGTTATGGAATTTGGTAGTTTCTTTTATCTTTTCATTTTTCTTTTTGAGGTTGATAACTTCCATTTCAAACATGTGACATGTTTCTTCCTTTTTAGTCAACCGAATCTTCAAGGATTCTTCTTCACTTTCCTTAGCTTCTTCAATTTGAGTCTTTAAACTATTGACCATTTATTTTGCTTCTTCTAATTCTTCTGTGTATTTATTGATTTTGTCATATGCCTTCAAATCGTTCATTTATTTTGTTAGATCATCAACTTCAATATTTAATCTATTGATCCCTTCTTATTTGTCTTCTAGCTGAATTTTTAGTTCATGCTCTTCAAGGTTAGATTGATCTAATTGTTTTAGTAGCAACATATCTTTATTTTCAATTTTATACAACTCTTCAAAAGTGCACATAACTATGTATTCAATATGGTTTAGAACATCCTTGGTAATTTCAATATATAGACCATTTCATGGTTCCATAATAATCAATTCAAATGTAGCTGCAACATCAGTCCTAAAATAAAATATTTTTTCTTTAGTGAATACTGTGGTATTTATCAATTCCTTGATGTAGTAGTATTCTTTGTTGATGACTGGGGTTGCATCAATTATTTAATGGAATTATCCTCTTCTATGTTTTGTTCTTTATTCTGATAAGAATTCTTTTTATCTGTATTTTTTTATTCAATTTAAATGGATTTCTCCATTTCTGATTTTTTTTCTTTAATCCGATTGGATTTCTCCGTTTATTTGTTTTGTTTTATAAACCGATTGGAATTCTCCATTTCTTAGTTTTGTTCTTTAATTTGATTGGGTTTCTCTATTTCTCTATTTTTTTCTATAAATTGATTGGAATTCTCCGTTTCTTTGTTTTGTTCTTTATTTTGATAAGAATTCTCTAGATGGAGCCATAGTACTTTAGTAGAGGTGCAATGTCCCATCTTTTCTTTGACTTGTTCTGACAGTCCATTCTGGATTTCCTTTAATTCTATTGAATTATTTTTCTTTGCTTCTTTTGCAGTTTTGGATTTTTTCTTTGATGTAGTTGAGTACCAAGGTTTAGATACTACTGAGTCCCAAACACTAGATCCTCTTGACTTCAGATACCATTTCATTCTTTCCCTCCACACAGAGTAGTCGGTTCCATCAAATAAGGGGGATTCATTTGAGGAGAGAGCCATTGACCACCCATTTCTTCATAATATACCTTCCAGTGTTAAAACTATGTTGAAGGCACCCACTCTGATACCAATTGTTGAAACACACACTGAAACTGAGAGGGGGGAGTGAATCAGTGTCTGGAACTTTTAACTGTTGATTAAGGTTGGTTGTCATTGATGTCAACCCTTGAAGAAAGACCCGTAGCACAAAGGTTTGGGTAATGGACCCAATATTGTTTGATGTAAATATGACT
>SNQJ01S0042297.1:146944-167775 GCA_010110895.2 Picea sitchensis | reverse complement strand
CGCTATTACTGATTCACCCCCCCTCTCAGTAATCCAACATTAACTTATTTTCACACTTTCATAGATTAACTCAACTAACTAAATAAGATATATGTATCTCAATTAATTATCCATAAACATGTATAACACAAACTATATGAAGTAGATAAAATATCTTTCTTATATATATATATATATAGATCCACCAAGACACGCTCTTTTCACCACATGTTTATTGTAATGTCCCCAAGGCTGAGCCCTGATGTAAATCTTGCATTATGAATTGTAAGTATGTTTTAGTAGGCTGGTGAGCCAAGTTTATATAAGTTGGGGGCTTATGTGATTATTAGGACAGGGAGCCTAAGTGTTGAAGGCCAAGAGCCTACTTTTATATATGTAATCATGCAGAGCATTAATAAAAATATAAACACCACCGTGTGTAGGCCGGCACAATGAATGAGTGATGGGGGACTAAGCTTACACATAGTGGGCAAGGGATTAGGGGTTGGAAGGTGGGAAGAGGGGCTAAGTGTTAAGCCTAGGGGCTTAAGATTGGGAATAATATTTTACTATTATTCCAAAAGAACATGTGCCATTTATGTTTTATCCTAAGTTCCTAACCATAAGAAAGGTAATGCATGCTGAGGAACACATGCAGTTTCAAGGGTGACAAGTGTCCACCCTAATGCATGCAAATAAAATAGATGAGGTAAGCCGTGAAGTCTCTCTCTCTTCCATTCCACCCAATTACCTGAGCGGGTAGGGAGCACTGAACAGTACGACTGACCCAACCACCGCAAGAATACCTGGTGCATTCCTAAGAGTGGAGAATCCCGTATTGTTTGTGATAGTCCGTGCACATCCTCTGTCCGACTGATCGAACCTATGCGTGGAGGCTATGTTCTAAAGCTGAGACCCTGAACCATTCCGCCATTGTTGAACCAGTGGGAAAGACTGTGTTGTTTTGAAGAGACGGTCTCACCCTCCATTATGAGTCATGGAGTCTGTGTCGACCCTTGTAGGAGTTACTCATCACGCATTCCTGTGAACCATCACTGTGAGGCCTCGAGCCATTGTTGAGCATGTTTGAGAGGCCGTGTTTGTATTTTCAGTTGGCTATGGTAACCACGCAGAGCTGGACTGTGCGTGGCTTGATGGACAGTGCGAGTTGTGATTGAGCCTGTATGTGATCTCTCTCTAGGTGAGGGAGGTGGATGTTGTTGGAAGAGGTTTCTTCCAGAGAGTGTCCAACACCAGCTTCAGGCTCTGAGACTTCCTGATCCGGCCTGTTGCCGAGACCCAGAGAGGGAAGTTAGAACCGATGGATTGTGCTTGTGAAGGTGTATACTCCCGGGCAGAACAAGCATGTGGGGAATGAGAGTCTGATAGTAGTGGGCATAAGATGGCATCCTGGGAAGAATCCTTCCAGATTTTATGTGTTGTTTTCCCTGTAACCTCAGCCTAGCCTAAGATTCCTTACCTAGGGGTGGAGCTTAGTCCCAGCTCGGGGGTGACCCACTGTTGAGATGATGAGAAGTGTGGTCTACGGCTGGGAGGTTCGTGGAAGGCTTGCACTTGGTTGGTGGAACTGCCACTATTTCAAAGATAAGTACCTGATTATGTTTTAATCATGTTTAGCATGACTGTGTTACTTATGTTATCATGAATTCCGCTGTGTATATGAATTAATATTAAGTAGAATTGATTGTTGATTATGGAAGTAATTCATATGAATACTCTGTGTTGAATGTATTTAATTTGTTTTAAATGCATGCGATTAATTATGAATGAGAATGTGTTATTCTGCGTAGTAACACCTACACGGTAGTGAGTGAAAGGGGTGTTACAGTTTTGGTAGATGAAAAGGTGCGCTACATTTATGGTTTATATAATATTTGAATAGGTATAAGATTGAAATAATGTGCCTTTTGACAATGAACCATTGCACCTCTTCATTCTAATCTTATTAATAAACAATTGATTTTAACTTAAGAAGACTTCAAATATTTTGTTGGTTTATTTATCCCTTCACGTGTAAATTATCTTGAAGCAGCAATGAACTCGTTTGGTGTCAATCTTTGTTGAATTACTCTACATGCCTTAAGTTGTTTTCATAAAATGATTTTTTCATGAGATGCTTCCTTCAATCCACTTCCCTTTGTGACTGCAGAATCAAAACCACAGTCTTATCCATTTCAAATGTTGTTCTATTATCTCTTTTCTCCTTCCTCCATTATTCTTCGACATGGGACCGTATTCAAATGTTTGAGGGATTATTTACTTCTAGGCCCTTTGTGATCCTTATTAGATTTTTTACCTTATCACATGACTGGTGTTGGAACCAGGCACTCTGGTGCTCCGGCCTTCAAGATTTATGACTATTGTAGTCTTCCAATTCTCCCAAAGTAAATTTTGACGAAGTAAACTTTGTTGAAGTGCCTATACTCTCTTCACTAGTAGATCAAATGGTTGATATTTAATCTCCCATTGAATGGACGATCATGGCTCATCTAGAGGCTTCAATGAAATCTATGATCACAAATTAATTTTTAGTTGAGAAGGACAGTCCTCATTCATTTGAACATTCAGGGACTCTGAGATCCTTTGAGTAACTAAACATCCTTTATCTCTGAAGTTGGTCAATGCTGGAGTTGACTATTGCCATGCAAATTTGATTTGATGGTTGATACGATTCTAAGGCTTTGACAATCCGAGACTCCGAAATTTGAGCTTTACCCTATCCTTCAATTATCACCGAAGCACATAATAGGTCCACCACTGTGGATCTTCCCCTAACTCGATCCAATGGTTTCTGTTTACTCTGGGACTTCGTGCCTTTGGCCCTGCTTATCCTATCTTTCCACTATGCTTGATCAATGGTCAAGAATGATCCCAAAGTAGATCAAAAGTTACATTTACTTCATGATTACGGCCTTCGGCGATTAGATGATAAAATAATCTTGGATATCCCCCGAAGTTAGTAATCTCAAAGTGAAATGGCTTGCTGATGTCACTCAATATGACGTGGACCCTAAGTCTGTGTGCCACGTGTTACCCTAATTCATGAATTTCATGGACCTTATGTGCTTCATCGACCTTGACATTTTTCACCATTTGATTAGGCCACGTGTCATCTACTGCTGACATGATCCTGCTGACGTGAACCTACTGATGTGTCACATGTCTTCCTCTTGGATCTAATAGTCGTAGATTCATACGAAGTTCATCCTTGATCCGATGGTTGACGTTACTTCGGGATTATGACACTTTTGAAAATCCAATCTAATAATATTGAATCTCCAAATTTTCGAAGTTCCTATCCTCCGCTTGATGCAATGGTTGAGAACTAACCTGAATTTTCTCCATGAGATCTCACATTTGACGTTCACTTCATAACTTCATAGGTTTCAATACTTCATGTATTATGGGGTTCTCTTATCATGTCCTTCCACTTGGTTCTATATAATGATCAGGATATATCCCGAACTAATCTAACTGTTGTGATCGTTGGAAACTTGGTCAATATTGAGAGCGGGGGTGAATCGGTATTGGTTAATTATTTAAACTTTTGATAATTTTAAATTATTAACAACAATTGATCAACAACAATAAACTTGAATATAAAATCAATACATTAATACAAGTTACAATAATGATTGGGAGACACCAATCTCCTTGTTCATGGCTTCAACCCTAGGAATCACCAACTCCCTTATTTTAGGTCACCAACTCTAGGAAGTACCAACTCCCTTGTTTAGGGCACCAACCCTAGGAAGCATCAACATCCTGTCTTCAAAATTTAATTAGTAAAGGACATTAGTCCTTCCTTGCTCCACCCTTCCACCCTCACTTCATAAGTATCTTCAATTTTCTTCCTTGGACTCTGTACTTGTTTATGATATTCTGATGTAGACCACAGAGACACTTTCCTTTCACCTTGTTTGTCCTATTATATAATTTCAAAAATGTATAAGGTTGAACCATTGTGTCTTTTAGTAATGAAACATTGCACCCCTTCATTTGATTAACACAAATGGTGATTTCATTAATTGATTTTCGTACACAAAATTAGACATTGATTTCGTACGAAGATTTCATACACAAAATGCTACTTCACTGGTGCTTTTCCTATCATCTGTACTACCAGCCCAATCTGCATCAGTGTATGCAGTTAGAGTGAAGTATTTATCTTTTGGATACCATAATCCGAGTTCTAAGGTGCCTTTAAGATATTTGAATATTATCTTTACTTATTTTAAGTGAGTTTCTTTAAGTGCATGTTGAAATCTCGCCACGAGTCCTACAGTCTGCATGTTGTCAGGTATTGTTTTTGTTGAATAGAGTAGACTTCCAACCATTGATCTGTATATCATTGGTCCACTTTTGGTGAGTCATCTTCTAGGCCTATTTTACATCCAATGACCATGGGAGTACTCATAGGTTTACTGTCTTCCATTTGGAATTTCTTTAGCATTTTCTTGATATATTTGTCTTGGGAAATGAATATTCCTTTTTTCTGTTTGAGTTTCTTGTAAACCTAAGAAGAAGGATAGATATCCCAGCATAGACATTTCAAATTCTTCTTGCATTTTGGTTGCAAACTTTCTACTTAGTATAATAAGATTACTTCCAAATATGATGTCATCTACATATACCACCACAATAATCATGTTTTTATCCTCAATTTTGATGTATAAGTTTTTGTCAGTAGTCCCTCTCTTATATCCTTGTTTTTGCATGTACTGATCAAGCCTTGAGAACCATGCTTTGGGGGCTTGTTTAAGACCATATAGGGGATTTTTTAGCTTCCACACATAGTCCTGATTTTGTTTTACCATGAACCCTTTTGGTTGCTCAACATAGACTTCTAATTTTAGTGTTCCATTAAGGAATGTTGACTTGACATCCATCTGATAGATTTTGAAATTTTTAAAGCATGAAAATGCTAGGAACATTCTGATGGCCTTAATTCTTGCTACTGGAGAAAAAGTCTCTTAAACATAAATACCTTCCACTTAGGAATATCCCTTGCATACTAATCTATCTTTTTTCTTTATGATCTTCCCATTTTCATTGAGTTTGTTCTTGAATATCCACTTAGTTCCTACCACATTCTTGTCCTTGGGTCTTGGAACTAGTTCCCAAGTCTGGTTCTTCTCTATTTGGTCTAGTTCTACATCCATTGCTTTTATCCAATATTTAATTGTGTTGGCTTCTTTAAATGACTTAGGTTCTATCAGGGATAACATTACTTGTTTTGAGTCAAATGTGAGTTTCCTTGTTGTTTCCACTCTTGCATTTTTATCTCCAATAATATAACTTTTAGGATGATATTTTGAACCCTTTTTGATGGGGCTTTTGGCAAGGGTGTTTCTTCGTCATCTTCATCATCAATGTGGGTTTCATTTTATTTAGGTTCTTCATTAACTTCTTCATTATGATATTCTCCATCACTTTTATCATCATTTGTTGATATGCTCTGGGGTATGACTTGTCTTAACTTTAGATCATCTATATTTACATTGGCACTTTCCACCATTTTATGTAGTCTTAGGTTATAACATCTATAATACTTTTTGTTAGGTGAATATCCTATAAATATGCCTTCATTTGATCTTGGGTCAAATTTCCCTAGATTATCCTCATCATTTTTGATGTAACACTTACTTCCAAAGAATCTGAAGTGTTTCATTGATGCTGGCCAACCAAACCATAGTTCATAAGGTGTTTTGTCATGGTTAGGTATCAATTGTGCTCGATTGAGTATGTGAAATTATTTATATATTTAATCTCTCCAAAACTTATCTGGAAGTTTAGCTTCATTCAATATGGTTCTTGTAGCTTCTTGGATAGTTCTATTCTTTCTTTCAACCACTCCATTTTGTTGAGGAGTCTTGGGAGCTGAAAATTGTCTTTTGATTCCATGATCTTCGAAAAGCTTAATGAACTCTTTAGAGGTGAATTCTCCTCCATTGTCTGATCTCAGACATTTAATTTTGAGATCTGTTTCATTTTATACAAAGGCTTTCTATGCCTTAAATTTTTCAAAGACTTATGATTTGTTCTTTAGAAAGTATACCCATGTCATTCTTGTAGAGTCATCAATGACCATCATAAAGTAATGTTCTCCATCTATACTTTTAGTTCTAGTAGGACCACATAGGTTAGTGTGAATAAGCTCCAAGGGTCTCGATGAAGAATGTTCTTTTGTCTTAAGCCTGACTTTTGTATGCTTCCCTATTTGACAATGTTTACAAATAGGATTTGAAGGCTTTATAATCTTTGGCAGATCCCTTACTGTCTCCTTCTTATTGGATTTGATCAAGTTTTCAAAGATTATCTATCCCAACCTTCTATGCCATAGACAAATTTCATCTTCTTGACCTAAACAACATTTTTCTTCCCCTTCCATGTCAAGGATATACACATTGTTGGATGTTCTTGGTGCAATTTCCACTAGCTTCCCTATTTATTCTCTTCTTATCTCATATTTCTGAGAATCAAAGGTAAGTATGTGACCTTGATCACATGTTTGACTTACACTTAGGAGATTATGCTTAATATTTTCTACTAAAATTAAATTTTCTGCTTTGGACTTGTTATTCCCTAGGCTAATAGTGTGTTTTCCAAGTATCTTGGATGACACATTATCTCCAAAGGTGACTTTTCCTTTTTCTTTCTTCGTTAACTTGAGAAATTTTCTTTTATCTCTAGTCATGTGTTTAGAACATCCATTGTCTATATACCACTGACATCCTTACTTTACACTATGTTCTCTCTACTTTCTTTTTCTTCCATACTTTTTCATTGCTGGGAATATTTATCTCTTCGAAATACTTTGAAAATCTACAGTCATCGGCTCCATGTCCATAGTTATTACATTTGAGGCATTCCATATTGTAATATTGTAATGGAGAGAACGAATTATAGTTTCATTGATCTATATTGAACTTCTGACTTCTTTGGACATTTTTTTGATTATGCCTTCTATAAGCTTTACAATGTACTTGTTTGTGTCCAAAATTATTGCAGGAATAACAATATCCAAGGAAGATATACTGATATCTGTTAGAGGGATTTCTTCTGGTGATTTTACTCTTCTTTTCATCTTCTTATTTAGTAGGGGGTGTTGATTTATGCTTATTTGGGATTGTATCCAATAGAATCGTCCTTGCCTTATTATATTCTTTTCTTAAGGGGATTTTAAGAGCATCTGCATAACTGATTGGTCTTTTGACAAATCCTTGTGATGTAGAAGTTGATTCTTGGGTGTATCCCAAAGTAGTCTTGTTGTTTGGTGACCTTTGACTATTGAGAATTTCATCCAAGATATTTGAACTATTTTCAAATTTGGATCCATTCTTTTCTTTCTCAAGTTCACCTTTTAGCAGTTCAATCTCAACTTCTAGCTTCTCAAATACTTGTTCTCTATCATTGAGTTGTTTTAAAATGAATTCTTCAATTATTTTAGCTTCTAGGATTTGGGACTTCAAATCACTGATGATCTATTCCGATTCTTTGATGGTTCTTGATGCATCTATTTCTCTTGATTGATGTGATTATTCAAACCATTGAAGTTGTGCCCTCAATAGCTTATTCTTCTTTTTATACTTTCTTAGTTCCTCCAGAGAACTAATCAATTCTACTTCTAGGTCTACCTCTCCTTCAAATTTAGAGTTTTATTCATCATCTCCATCATTATTTTGAGTGTCCATTCCCATAAATAGAAGTTCTGAATTTTCATCTTCACTTTCTTTAGAAGAGTTGTTGTCCTCTTTGGTGTAGAGATTCTTCTTCTATTTGTAGTATTTCTTCTTGTTATTTGTCTTACCCTTCTTATGTTCTTTATGATTTTGAATTTATTCATCATCACTATCCTCCTCCTTGGGATATGGACATTTGTTAGCAAAGTGTCCAACTTTTCCATATTTGAAGCATATTAGAGGAAACTTCCCCTTGTATTTACTAGTCCCTTTCATGAGTTTCTTCATAAAGTTAGATACTCCTTCATTAGATATATCTGATAAATATTCATTAGGTACCTACTCCTACTTATTCCTTGATTTTTATGCCTTGAAGTTTGTTATACATTATTTTGGTCACCCCTGTGATCAACTGACGATATGTGCATAACTCACTTCTATGTTCCCTGAAGATACTAAATGAGACTTTCTCCATGAGAAAAGTGAATTATCTTTCTTTTCTTAAAAACCATATAAAAGGAGATTGTCTCACCTTGCTAAATGCTTAGGGTGAAAAAATTCTTGATCGTCACATGCTGCATCAAAACTAGACTGCAACGTCGCCACATGTTTCTTGTGCATAGGGTATGACGATGCTCAAACAAGAGAAAAAGATGAAATTCACGAAATTTCCAGAAAGGAATCTTCTAGAAGACGAGGTGACATCCGATCAGGTTGGATCTTACTCACTTCTCTGATTTATTGGGATCATCCTAATATCCTCATCCATCCCTCTTTCACCCTATATAAATATGGATCTCTCATGGGAAAGGCTAGGTTTTCTTATGCATGAAGAATTCTGCTGAAGATTGTACTTGTGATAGGTTTGCTTTAACTCTCCAAGTCAGGTTGTGAATGTTTTTCATCAAAATCATTGGAGAAAAGGTGTGTGTGTTGAAGAAAAGGGCCATTGGAAGGGACCTTGCAACATCAAAGCATGGGTTGTATTCTCCAATTTCATTCAATATAATGAAGTAATACATTTATTCCCTATAAAGGTGTCTCTACATTTATTGTATAACTCCTTGATCTTATACATAGACTTCATTGGAATATATATATCATTTTTCTCTCTCTTTGTTGGTTTGTACTTCTTAACAGGTTTACCATCCCACAAATCCAAATATGGATCAAGGACGACACTAGCGAGGATCAAACATTGTTTAAATGGTATGTCATTTGTCCCTCTCTGAACTAGTTTATATTACAATGAAATCTAAGGAGAAGCTTGTATTATGCCCTATTTTGTTCTAGCTTCTTGTTTAAGTTAGGAAGATTAGTTTGTGTCCGTACTTACCGATTTGTTCGACAAAAAAATTGGCGACTCCATTGGGGAACGTCCTCTTTTGGTCTTTTCTTCCTTTTTTCTTTTAGCTTGCCTGCTTTTGGTCAATTTCATTCTCTAAGTCTTTGGGTGATCTATATTGACTCCCTGGTTCTGAAAGTTCAATGAGAAACTTTGTCCTCTTTTCAATTTTTCTTTGTTTTCAGTCATCGTCGCACCCTGCTTGTCAAAACCAGAGAGAAGACATCGCACTGTATTTTTCCTATTGCCTGTGATGATCCTTGATCGCCGCACTGTGCTCTTCTACAGCCTGTGACGAATCCTGTAGAAATTTTTTCGAGTGACAATCATTTTTTCCTCTTTGCCCAGAATTGTCATTATTTCTTGGGATGAGTTTTTGGTCTCGATGAATGATTATATGCATCTTGGTTTACATTTTTATCTTGAATTTGATTATTTCTCAAGTGATTGAGAGTATTTTTCATAATCTTTATAAGTTTTATATTTCAATTGTTACTGCAAGGGTATAAAATATCGAGGCTTCTTCCCTGAGTGCTTGCTAGATAAGTTTTTATTGATATTTTTTGAGTTTTGGATTGTTGTTGATTGAAAACGATTTTTGATTACATTAGACAAATAAGTTTTCTTACTTTTTCATTTTCTCTTGCATTATGAGTTTAGTTTTAGAAATAGTGTTGTGAGTGCATTCATCTTCTTGGACAACTCTTTCTTTTTGAATTAGATATGTGTTTTTATTTGAAAAGAAAATGATTGAAGTTTTTTCTTCTATTAGTAGTCTTTACAAGAAAATTTTGCATTCAAATATTTGGAAAAGAGAAAATTGGAAAATTTAGTAGCTTTGATTGTTTGGCATCAATATCATTCAAAGATTGAAGAAATTGTGTTTTGTAACTTGTTGTACTCTGGAAAAAGAAACCTTCTCCCTTATGTAATTATAATTCATCAAACGAAAAGATTGCATTTAATCTCTCTTTTCATTTTGTTGGGTCAAGGTCAAATACTTCATCAATTTTATCTCCGTTTCCCTTTTTTGAGTAAGCAACAACCATTAAAATTCAACGTAATTTTAAAATCTATCTAGCAACTTTTGTTTTCTAGAACTTTTATACACCAACATTTTCTAGGGATAATACTTTGAAATAGGTTGTGAGAAACACTTTCCAACGAATCAAAACACACAATAGTATCTTTTGATAGGGAGAGTCAATCACATTTTGTCTTGGGAAGCCCTTCTAACACAAGGGTCAATCACGAGGTTGCATTAGGGATGACAGAGTTACTCACCCTACTTTGTTGGTCTTAGTGTAGAGATTCTGCATATTATTGGGGGTCACTTGAGAAGAAAATCCTGTGTGGACCTTCTCAAGGTGATTTCGGGCTTAGATACCTTGCCCTTGCGCGTAGATCAGACTGACGAATGCTTCCCCAAGCATCATTGTTGTAATTGGTAACCTTAGTAGCCTATCTCTTTAGAGTATTTACATGAGGTGATTGTGGAGGGGCAAGTCTTCATGGTTCCTAGAATTGAAGTTGGCAAAACTCACTCACGCTCCTTGGAGGGTATACCCACAATTATGTGTGGGAGATTGCACCGGTGTGTAAGTTCGTTAAGCAGGTCATCAATGTAACTTTTCCACCCACTTTATCCTAGCCCCTTCTTGTCTTGATCTCACGACATTTGATTTCATCACCAACTAGTGATTTCCAAATAAGAAGGTTTGTTTGCGTGCTTGATATCTAGATTTTATTAGTGGAGTGTTGCTTGTTTCTCTAGTTGGCCATAGATTTGTTTCATTCTTTATTCGGTTCAGCCAACATCGACCCTCATCATTCATGTAGGATGCAAGGGTTACCTCCATAATAGCTAGAAGAATACACTCCTTTGCTTCCTAATTCACCAGAGGGTCCTTCTCTTGAAGGAGCAGTCAATAGTTACGTGTCCTCTAAGATCGAAAGTTCTACTCCATTGGTAGAATCAACACTTCCTATAAATCCGTTATTGAGTGTTATACAAGATCCACTTTTGCTCGGAAAAAATTCTTCGGGAGACATTTTTCGTTGAAGATGATACTAGAATACCTATTGTACCTTACGCAGAGTCTGGTGTGGATGATCCACCCTTTCAGAGTGAATCATTTAGAAATCTGGTTCATACTGTTGGAATTTTTAATCCTAGCTCAGTCCTTGTCCGTTCTTTTTAGTGGACCTCCTCGAGACCCAATATTTTTGATAAATTAGGAATGAGCCCAAAACAACCTAAGTCATCACATACACCCATGACTTCCACTGCATATAAAATAATTTTAGATCATTTTATTGGCACAACCGGTAATGTTGTTACGGTTTCATAATCATTGTTGGTTGGTACTCATACAATTCTTCCCCTCCATTTAACTAGCTCTACTGCGGTCCCACAAGTTACACATGTTCTTGTCGAAAATATAGTCATAACTCAAGCTCCTATTGGAATGCCACTTCCGCCTAGATCAAGTCGATCACTTCCACCTAGGTATACCATTCTTCATAGTTCTATTGCTAATCCTGCCTAGAGTCCATCCAGAGGGCCTAATATTTTTGTTCCACCTAGGTATAATGATGCTAGCGGTTTTGTTCCCACACCTACCTAGGTTCTATCCGGAGGGCCTAGCATTCTTCCTCCACCTGGAGGATCTAATCATCCTGGCCCAAGTAGCTCCAATCAACTTGGAGGCACAAGTCATTCCGTCACTTCTGGTTTTCAACTTCTTGTTGGAGGACAACCTTAAGTTGGGGGGAAACCCCAAGTTGGGGGTCATAACCCAATTTATGGGTAGTGTATACCTAGATTACAAACTCAACCTTGGAATTTTTCTTTCCAAGGAAATCAACAACCGCTTGGGGGGAAACCTCCTCAATCAAATTCTTTTGTACCCCCTACTCTTCGGAAACCATATATAGGCTCTGTAAATCCTACCCGGGGTCAAGATTTTGACTCTAATGCTCCTTTCTAAGGAAACATACCCAATCAACCAACACATGTTGGCTACTTGACTATAAAACCTCCACAACCAAATTTGATAGGACCCTCTAACTATTTACAGACTTCTTATGGTCCTACTGGTATACCTACAAGATTTCCTCCTCAAAATTACCAGTTTCCTCAAGTAAACAGACAATTGTTGTTTCTAGCTACTTTGGATTTACCAAATTTATCTAGGATTTTGTATGTTCCTATTTTTCATTCTCCTTATTGGATGGTCATACCTACAAAATTACCATCAGACATTCCTAAGTTTGATAGTTGATCGGGACAAGACCCAAACAATCACATAATGACATTTTATCTTTGGTGTTCAGCTAACTCCTTGATGGATGACTCCATTTTATTACGTATTTTCCAACAAACTCTTACAGGTTCGACAACCAAATGGTATATCAAATTTCCAAAAGGATTATTCAATGACTTTAACACCTTAGCTATGATTTTCTTGACACATTCCAGTTACAGAGACGATATGAGACAAGAACTGAGATTTTGAGTTCATTTAAACAATCCTCTTCTACTCATTTTCACGATCATATTGACGAGTGGAGGAGGAGAATACGATTAATCAAAGTTCTCATTCCTGATCAATTATTGGCTGAGTGGTTTACCAAATCACTCATCGGTCCTATTTCCCATGATGTTTCCATGGGCGGTGTCGTCACTAAAGATTAGGTGATTAGTCATGATCAATACTTAGATCTCATTGATTCCCAAATGGGCATGTTATATGACTTTATCCCTGATGCTCCTCGCCCATCTACAAATCCAACCCTAATGCCTCCAATAGATTCTCATGTTGTCGATGGTGTGATTGGAACTTTTCATGCTGAGACTCAGTCCAAGCAAGGCATTCATTCCAATCCTAAATCTACTACTGTTAATGTAAAAAATGCTACTCCTCCGACTCCTTCTCTCGAAAAAACCTCTGAGGTTAATACAATTTAGTCTACACCTACCGATAAAAATAAAAATAAAAATAAAGGGAAGGGTAATAATAGAGAGGATAAAAATAATAATCAACAATCTAATTAACCCAAGACTCATCCTGCTCATGATAAAGAAAAGTGAAAACCTCGTTATCCTTGTCTTATCTAAGGTGAGGATTGTAGTGCCTCTTTTTCCACCTAGATGAGAAAAATAGAGGTGCTTGCAAGCTTAGTTGGGTTTGCTAAGAAGGATAACTGTAAGGAAAAGGGTTAAAGAAAGAAATATAAAAGAACAATTAAGAATTAAACTAAGAAATAAAATAACAACTAAACTAGTAAGCATAGGGACATAAGAATAAAAGAAACAATAAGACCCATGTCACCAATGATAAGGTTTATATCAGTGAAAGAAAACACCAAGAAGAAATAGGACTATGAGTCCCTTATTCCTCCGAGGGAGGGCTCTTGGACCCCCACAAATAAGCTCTTCTTACAAATTTGAATGAAAATGGTGAAAAAATTCCTTGCTAATCCATTCAAGGGGTGATATGGATATCCAAATGTAATGGTGCTAGTATACTCTTGATGAGAATAGAGGATTACTCAAGAGAATACTAACAACATAACTTTGCTATTGAAATTCCCTAAGAATGAAGTGCACTCATGGCCTTGTTTTATAGCACCTCTTTGAGGTATTGTGCAACCAGATTGTAGTGTGAAAAGAGGCTAATTAGGGCATTTTTAGGTCTTTGAACAGCCACCCAGTCAGATCCAGTCCAGATTTGAGTGTCAAATCAACTTGGAAGCTGAACCAGAAGTGGGTGGGAGGCCGACCACTCTCATAAATGCACCGTTCTCAGATGTGCGCGGATTTTAGCGACCACAGTTGTGCATCGGGCACATGTGCACTTTTCCTGCGTTTCTGTTTTGCGCATGTGCACGCGTGCCCTGTGTAGTCATAGAGCACTTTAATTTTGTCATTGGTTGTATAGTTTTTGACCCTTTTTGGAAATGATTTTGTGGTAATTTTGGTCCATGGGTGACCTCATAACTGTTTGATGATGTTGGATTCTTGTAACCATTTGTGGATGAAATTTCAATGATAACAGATGCCCCCTGATGGATGAGGTTAGGAGCATACGTATAGCCAAAATTCATCAATGTTTCTTCTACTGAGAGTGTCGTTGTAAGAGAGAGCGATAGTGGGATTGTCAAGAGTTACCCATTGGAGGGAGAAGGGAACCTATAGAACCCAACCTTTCATAAGGTGTGTAAAAATAAACTGTGTACAAATGAGGTGGGCATGCCCCATGCTCGTGTCATGTAACTCAAAAAGGAATGGTGTGTTGATGTAGACAAATGAAGTGCCCTTGGGGGTGGTCGTGATAAAGGCAAAAGACAATCTTGCGGAGGAACATACTCTAAATAGTAGGCAGTGACATCTGTAAGAAATATCATGGATTCTGTAGGCATTGATAGCCCAGCCAAGTTCAGAGGTCTTTGGCAAATATAAGGAATAACTACAATAGTCACAAAGGAATACCCACCGTAACATGATAAAGTGTTGAAGGTGAATGTTTACAGGAGTCAACGACAGCAGGGAGCAATTGTGGTTCTGCCTGTGCCTTCTGAGACCTCTCATTGGAAAGGTAATGAGAGTCAAGATATTGTCGCCCTTCTGGAAATTGTGCTAATGTCGACAAAAAGGGGGACATGACTCCAAGAAGCAAAGGGCTTTGTGAAATCTACTAGGTGAGGTTAGGAACTGGAGGAGGTACATGGACGAAGGCAAGATGTAGGAAGACTCAAGATTTCCCTTGGTTGGGGGTATATGTGAAGGATAAGTAGCTGCAACCGTTCAATGAGGTTGAGTGTCATGGGGACAACAAGATGTGGGATAAGGTGTGCCAGAGGCGAGACAAAGTGGAAAAACTCAAAGGGAAGAGGTAAGTGGCATGTGGGATACTCAGAGTATATGGACAGTGCCAACAGGGGTAGATGATAAAGAGGGCCCCAACCAAGGGTGACATGGGTTGCATTTTCCAAAAAAGGAAGAAGGTCGCAAAAGGTGACGACAAAAAGATATGTAAATGGTAGAAACAAAGGCTTTTTACAATTGACCAAATAAATAAAGAATAATTTGGGATGAGTGTACAAATACAGAAACGGGTGCCCCAATGCAATATGGTTGGGATGGTGAGGGCGCAATTTGCTTGGAGAATTGGTGGAGGGTGGGGGTCCCATGGGTGGGTTTCTGTATGAGGTATATGAAATGGAGGGAAATTTGCAGATGGGAAAACTGATTGTGGATGAAATGGAGGGTTCATGATACTACGGAGGTGCCATTAAAATAGAACTTTGAAGAGATAATCTGGGAGTTCATTAGGAAAGATAGAAAAATGAGGAGAAGGAGTATGTGGCTGATTCACGACATGATGTAAGACTATCGGGACTCCCATCCCTAAAGGGTTGAAAAACAATATGAGTTTCAAAGTACCAAAGGGTGCTAGGAATGGGACAACTCATGTGGGGGAGAGTGCTACTAGGTGACAATACCGAAAATGCAATGGAGGTGTCAGTACTGTAGAGCCGGAGATGGGGATCCTAAAGGAAAATCTCAAAGGGTGTGACTGGAGATGCAGTTGATATTCAAAGGGAATGATTACATGCCAGTGTTGATTAGATACCTGAAGGGGTTGCGTTGATGTATGATGACCAAGTACCTACACACATGAAAACCAAATATCCGACGTGAACAATATCTAAAGAGAATCGAACATACAAGCATATATTTGATAATTTTGAACATGAGCAGGCGTACCTGAGTGTGTCATGGGAAGATGCTCCACCGGGGAAAAGGGAAAATGATAACCTAATGGAAATTTCTATGTAAGAGGCCAAAGATGGTTCGAAAAACGGAGCTTGTAGGCTCCTTTACCAAAAAATGAAAGTGGGAAAAAGGGCTTAGATATGGACGGTGGGCCCATAATGCCATCCCAGTTTTACTGACACTATGGACGATCGGGCGGTAATTTGGGGGGATTTGGGGGTAAATCCTTGAATAAGTCATCCAAGAACCATGGAGGAATAGGGAGTGCCTCGGGTTCAGGAGAAATGATATGAAGAATCTCTAGGGATGAGGTGAGGTCAACCATCGATTCTGAAGGGGGCATAGGGGTTTGAGTCAGGGTCATTTGGCATTGCCTGTATTCAATGATCATAGGACATTGATATGTAAAATGATCTAAGGATTCACATAGAGAGCAAGGGCATCTCATACATTCATTGACTAAAGTTGTGACATAATGGATGTCAGTAATGTTTGGTAGGGATGATGTAGCTGGATTGGGTTTGTTCGGGAAGCTTTGGTGTACTGTGGCTAGTATCTACCGGAAGTGAGGTAGGGTTGGGCAATGGCATGTATAATGGCCATATTCTGAAGATATAGCATAAGCAAATTTTGTTCCTAGCCCTTTTCTACTTGAGTTAGGGGAGGTAGCGGCAATACTTGATACAACGGCGAGCGATGATGGTGTTTGATTGAGTGGAATCAGGTTCCGTAACTCAGGTAGAGATGGGAATTTGTTGGTTTGGTGTCCATCTTTCTTACATAGCACGAAAGGGGGTTGGATGCATGGGGGAAGTGGAGCTGTGGGCTCCTTCTTCTTTCGCCTACCCCCAGCTGTGGTAGGGAGGTTAGTGAGTGGGGGTGTAGAGGGTATGGTGGGAGTGAGTATGGGAATCGTCATTGGGACTCCTTTCATTTGGGGGGAAGGGACGGTTGAGGGACCATCTCTGGTGGATGTAAATACCAAACTTGAATTGCTAACACCATATTAGGTAGGGTAAGCGTGGCGGCTACTTGGAAATATTGTACGCCAAGTGGAGGGTAGAAGAAGGGGATCTGAGTAATGGATGGGGGAACTGTCTCCCAAATTGGGATATGGCCTTGGGGAGAGGTAAAATTGTGAATTGGTGGAGTCGACGAGTTCGCAGGAGTCTCATGAGGGGGGAGCACTGTGACTAGTGGGACGTCAGATATGATAGAAGCCTCCCTAGGAGGAAGGGTATCCTCTATGTCAGTTCTGTTAGATGATATGATGCATACTTGATTGGAAGGATGAAGGAGTGGTGGTGCACCATGGTAAGTTCCTAGCAATGATGGGTCTTTGAAAATTTCGGGACCTATTTCAATGAGTGGGTATGCGTCATGACGCATGTGGATGAGAGGCAGAATTTTATCGATGTTGGTAGAAGGGTTAGGCTCGTAATGGGAGACTTGGTCAATGATAATGATCTTCCTGTTAAGGGGGAACATCATGGTTCGAAAGATGGAAGAGGCAATTGCCTTCATAGCGTACATGTAGCTACGACCGAACAAGATATTATAATCAAGTGGGGCATCTATAACTTCAATGTCGATGAGAATGGTCTTGCCCCTGAGTTCTATGGGGACATTTTGGAAGAGCCCTTCGGGAGAAGATGGTCGTCTGTCATAAGATCTTAAGGTAATTGCAGATGGTATGAGTTCGGGGGAACCAAGTTTCTTCCATACAGACTTGGACATAATGCATGTGGATGCACCTTCATCGATGATTCACCGATGAACTGTAATGTTCCAAATTTTTACTGGGATTTGAAAAGCGATTAGAGCGGGAAGTCAAGGTTCTTCGTTGTCAAGATCAAATGTGATGAGTTGAGTATCTATGGGGTCGACTGGCCCCAAGGAGGAAAGTAATGATTTCCTCTGAGTGGGACAAGTTTGAAGGACCTCTAAGACTGACATGGCAGACAGGGATTGTGCTAAGTCATCGACCAAACTATAATTATGAGTCTCCCTAGCCTGGGGGTTGTGGAAATTCCTGCGTAATGGGATGCGAGGGATGTGAAGAGGTGTTTCAGCGTTAGGGCGAGGAATTACCAACGGGGGTCCCATTGGTGTTGGGTTTGTTTCTGGGGGATTCAGAGGAGACTCAACAGGTTCACGGTATTGACGACTGCACATTTGCAGAAGGATTTCTTCCTGACTAGTGAGGAGGATAGTAAGATCTGTGGGATTGTTTGGATTGAGATATTGTCTCGACTGTGGTGGGGTATGTAGTGTATCTTCTTGGGTGTTTATCACACCCTGGTGCGGAATGGGATTCTGCAGCACAACTGGAGGGGATGTTGCACGTATTGTTGTGGGGCCTGCTAAGGGGTAGGCGGTGCTAGAGGATGTGATAGACTGCCTGAGTCTTTTAGCTGTTTGAAATCAATGATTTGGGGACAATGATGAGTATAATAACCGAACTCACCGCAAATGGCACAAGGGAAGGTGGTTTTAATAGTATTATTATTTCTCCCTTGACACCTATTGTTATTGCCACCTTGAGGGTTCTAATTCCCTTGGTTCTGGTTGCCCTTAATAGGTTGTTTTTTTGGGGGTTGATTCTCACCTTGGCCTATGTTGTTATTGTTCTTGTTTCTTCCTTTCTTTTTGGCATTATTCGACGGGTGGGTCGGATTTTCCATATTCAGCTGTTTGAAATTTTGATATTGATGAATGGGAGAGGGTTGAACAAAATTCACCCCAGCGTGAGGGTGTGGGGGGGCCATGGACTGTGGAGGACCATGGAATGGAAAGTACAGATTATGTGGTAGTTGTGATTTGTAATTTACATAGGAAGGCATGGCGCTTTTGCTAGTACTTAGGGTATAAGCTGAGGTAGAGGGGGTACCAGAACTTGTTTGGATGGGTGGGTGTATTGGGGGTGCTGGCGGTGGCCCACTGATGGGTGGAGGAATAGCAACAGGGTATGGCTATTGATAAGGGGGTGGGGGGTAATAAGAGGTTCCTGCATATGCCGACGAATATTGAGGTGTGCCATACATTGGTAGTGGTTGGGGTTGAGGACTGTGGTGTGTGGTATTACCAATCAATCTGTCTGCTGAGTGAGACATCCCAGGTTTGTCTTGACCTAATGACACAGGTTTTGGGAGATAAGGAAGTACTGTGTATAAGTACCCTGATTGTGAATAGATAAGGTCATATTGTTGAGCCTTAATAATGGCTTCCTCTTTGGATTGAGGGAAGGTGGAAGCTACATATTTACAGAGGAAAGAGACAAGTGATCTGAGAAACCAGTCAAGACACTGTTGTTTGGTGGTTTTATCTTTGCACAAACTACATTGTCTATGCCACTCGTGAATGTGATCAACGATATGTGTGGCTGAGGTTTGTTTGAAATTAGAGAGTAGTTCAAGACCATTGTCGTGGTGGATTGGTAATTGGAAGAAGGTCAAAAATGCTTTGGCCAAGGACTCGAAAGTCGCATGGGACCCCGATTTTTCGTCTACATACCATTTGGTTGATGGGCCAGTGAGTGTGCATTGAAATAATCGTAGTCTGATGGAATCATCCATAATGTTGTTGGAAGAGAACCATAGGTGGAAAGTCATGACATGGTTGGCAGGGTCATCTCTTGCCTTTCCTTCAAACTTGGGAATGTCTGAAGGAAGTTTGGTAGGCATTGCAGGCCATGTGGGGTCATGCAATATAGGATCATTTGTGAGTTTTCTTAGATCGGGTATGTTAAGAGAGGCCAAATATGGCATTTGTAGTGGGGGCGAGGGATTAGTTCTAGGCATGGTGTGAGTGTTCTTTGAACCTGACCCTTGAGGGGGGCTAGGTGGGTTGGTACATCCTCGAGAGGAAGTTGGCCCCCCACTTCCGTGTAAAAGAAAGTGAGTGGATGGAGGGACTTGGGAAGTGGACCTAAATAATGTGGAACCAAGTAAAGCTGATCCTAAGACAGTGGGACTCACTGGAGTGTGTGAAGGTGGTGCCGATGAGTTGGCAAGACTAGTAGCTCCCCCTAGAATAGGAGGGAGGTTTAACAAGCATCTGGAACGATGGGGGTTCTGTGGGTCCCCTATGATGTCTAACTAGCTATGTGAATGTGTGCAAATTGTGATGAGAGAAAATAAACAAGAGCCTTTGTTACAAATTGTGAACTTAACATGATATATATCTAAATCAAAATGTAATCAGAAGTGCATCATACATAAAGTGTTTTGAAAAATAAGCATATATGTGGATAAGTGGGTTTTTTCCACGTGGGGAATCAAAGAAAATAAATGCTCGTGTCCTAAAAGACGTAACATCCTTCCTCTCAAATAGCACTGGACCTTCCAATAGTACTCAACAGTGGGGTTTGAAGTCACTGGAAGAGAAACTAGTGAAGGATGAAATAATCAGTTATAATGAGGGGTAAAGGGGGCATATCCTAAAAGAGCTGGTGATATTTCCCAATAGCCACACAAAATCCAATCAAGGTGCAATTGCAACCCACAATTGCCACCTGGGTAGATGTCCTAAAATTTGGTCACTAGGTACCTTGGTCAAAGTGTGGCATTTATATTTTCGGCCTAAGAAATGGGTCACGAGCTGGATCCCGTCCAAGAGGTGGGTGCCTCAAGGGGGGATGCACAAAAAAATTGAACCTCGGCCTTCAACCCTTCACGGGTATCTCCCTACCTTATGGTGTTAGGAACACTTGACTTAGAGGATTTCCAGTTCCCTATTTGACAACTTCTATTGTTTTGACAATGTGAGAACCAGATAACGGGGAGTTATTTGGATGCCTATCCCCGAAATCCTACCTAGACTAAAAAATTTCTTTTGGCACCTTCTGTGGAGGAAAACTTAGTGAGTTTTTAGAAAAAATTTAGATGTGGTTTTTTGAGATATTGGGGGTGTGAACCAACCTCGTTGAAATTAAATGGGAGTGGATAGTTTCATCAAGAAAAGGGTGGGGTGTTTTGGAATCCCTTTGAAGGAAACTTACTTTTACCTCCACGTTTCGAGAAGA
>SNQJ01S0042297.1:113456-146934 GCA_010110895.2 Picea sitchensis | reverse complement strand
AATGATTTTAAACCCCCTAAGTGCCTATGTGTTTTGACTAATCCCTTTATATGAAGAGGGAACTAAGTGTGGTGCAGCTTACAACATGCATGAAATCACTTTTAAGAAGGCTAGGGGCCTTCCCCAAATCACAAAAAACCTTAAAATGTGTACTTTTCTGCACAGGTGCACGGGTCCTAGAGTAGACAGAGGTGGACTGAGCGCCTGTGTGTAGATTGAAACAAGATTATGGGCGCATGTGCACAGAACAAAACTGTGGTTTTAGCGCATGTGTGCACAATGTGCATCTGTGGGCCAAAAACCCCATGCACAATAGACACATAGTCGTGAAGAAAATTCCAGATGGAATTCTCTCAATTCAACTTGGAATTGGATGTTTTGCAGGTTGGCTTGGGCTGGTTAATGCACCTACAAGTTAAATAAACCAAAAGAAGAGCTATAAAAACCCAAATGGGGTAGGAAATTGATACCTTTCCCCAGCGGAGTCGTCAATCTGTAGCGCCTCTTTTTCCACCTAGATGAGCAAAATAGAGGTGCTTGCAAGATTAGTTGGGTTTGCTAAGCAGGACAACTATAAGGAAAAGGGTTAGAGAAAGAAATATAAAAGAACAACTAAGAATTAAACTAAGAAATAAAATAACAACTAAACTAGTGAGCATAGGGACATAAGAACAAAAGAAACAATAAGACCCATGTCACCAATGGTAAGGTTTATATCAGTGAAAGAAAACACCAAGAAGAAAGAGGACTATGAGTCCCTTATTCCTCCAAGGGAGGGCTCTTGGACCCCCACAAATAAGCTCTTCTTACAACTTTGAATGAAAATGGTGAAAGAATTCCTTGCTAATCCATTCAAGGGGTGAGATGGATTGCCCAATGTAATGGTGCTAGTATACTCTTGATGAGAATAGAGGATTCCTCAAGAGAATAGTAGAAGCATAACTTTGCTATTGAAATTCCCTAAGAATTAAGTGCACCCATGGCCTTTTTTTATAGCACCTCTTTGAGGTATTGTGCAACTAGCTTGTAGTGTGAAAAGAGGCTAATTAGGGCATTTTTAGGTCTTTGACCAGCCACCCAGTCAGATCCAGTCCAGATTTGAGTGTCAAATCAACTTGGAAGCTGAACCAGAAGTGGGTGGGAGGCCGACCACTCTCATAAATGCATCGTTCTCAAATGTGTGTGGCTTTTAGCGACCACAGTTGTGCATCAGGCGCATGTGCGCTTTTCCTACGTTTTTGTTTTGCGAATGTGCACGTGCGCCCTGTGTAGTCATAGCACACTTTAATTATGTCAATGGTTCTATAGTTTTTGACCCTTTTTAGAAATGATTTTGTGGTAATTTTGGTCCATGGGTGACCTCATAACTGTTTGACAATGTTGGATTCTTGTAACCATTTGCGGACGAAATTTCAGTGATAACAAGGATCATTATACGAAATATTGTCTGATATGTGTTGAGGTTACTAAGTTCCTACAAGGGATTGGGACACCTCCTACACCTGTCGTTTTGTCATAACCTTTTCCTTCTCAGTAGTAGGCCCATTTGGTTATTCATGACCAACCTTCTCCCTCTACCACATATTATGTACTTATGTGTATTGGTGACTCCAAGAAGAATGAATTGCAGTTGCTACTCGAACCAAAGATTATTCTCCTTCTAAAGAGAAAGTTGATGATTCACCTCCTCCATTGGTTCAAGCTCCTCCATCGACTTCACCTCCCAATGGTCCTCTTCATATCGAATGACCTAGTCTAGATATAGTTCTTCATCTGCCTCCTAAGGGCATCATTCGTAAGTCATAATTTAACCCTCATGCATGTGCTGCTAAAAACTATAGTATTGTAGAATATCTTACACATGCACCTTCTACGATGTCGTCTCTTGAAGTCCTTCAAAGTTTTCCTATGCAATGGAAGACACTGTTAAAGGCTATTGGTGGAATCGATCCTACTGATACAAATTTGATAATCTTTGACTTGGAAGATCACATTCCAAGGCTCCCTCATCAATTAGTGTTTCAAATACAAGTCATTGTGGAAAATAAGAATATTTTTCGAATAGTTGTTGATGAAGGAGCTTTGACTTGCGTCATGTCCGTCACTTGTTGGAAAGCCATTGGCTCTCCTGCCCTTACCGAGTCACACAATACATTAAAATATTTTAATGGTACTAATGGTACAGGGTTTAAACCTTATGGTGTTCTTCCTTCATTATGTATTGCATTAGAATGAAAGGTGATTACTATTGAGGTTGAGGTGTTTGATGCACCTCACAATTACAACCTTTTACTTGGCCGTAGTTGGATCGATTCTATGCATGCAGTTGTTTCTAATCTTTTCCATGTGATACGTTTCCCTCACCAAGGTAAATTTGTTATGGTAGATCATCTCACCTTCTTTAGTTCTGATTCACACACTAGTAATGTTCCATTTATAGCAAAAACACCTCCTGGTTATGAGAATGTCCGTGTGGGTCTTTTAAAGGATTCATCATTAATGGGTGCTTTCCCCATTCCACCACTCAGTGTTCCTCCTCCTTTCATCGCTTATATTTACATGATTTCAACCAGTGTTGGAAAAACCCCTGAGTCTTATGACCCTTGGATAATACCTAGCTTGGATGAATTTCTTTGTTATGGCGACTGAATGCCTTTAAGTCCAGTGGAATTGGCTTATCAAGCTATTAAATTTACAATTCCTTCTCCTCATTCTCTCTTAGATATGTCTCCTGATCTGCTTCATGTGGTATTTCACCTGATGAAATGATCATGACAGTTATACCCATGGAAGACACCCCATGCGATGATGGGCATCATCTTTCTATACTCTTCTTGGAACTCGATATTATCGAGAGTTACCATTGGATTTCTACAGTCATTAATATTCCCTCAGTTTTTGAACCAATACAAGATGTTTTGTATGAAGGAAACTTGGGAAAAATTTAACCTACCATCCCTCTAGATATTTATATTAAGCCCGGAATAGTGGAAAATGTTCATATCGATGCCTCATGTTCTCCTGATGAGATCTGAACTTACAAGGCCCTTTTCCAAAAATTTTGTGACATTTTTGCATGGATTTATGAAGAAATGCCTGGAATTGATCTAGATATTGTTGTACATGAAATTAAGACATACCCAGATGCTAAACCCATTCGACAAAGAATTCGCCTAGTGAATCCATGAAAAGCTGTTGCGATCAAACTTGAAGTTGAAAAACTTCTTAAAGTCAGTTTTGTCTACCCTGTGGCGTTTACGGATTGGGTGTCCAATCTAGTTTTGGTTACGAAGAAACAAGGAACAATCAATATTTGTGTTGATTATAGGGATATCAACAAGGCTTGTCCCAAAGATAATTATCCAACCCATTTTGTTGAGCATATCATTGACGATTGTATCGAGAGTGAAATCTTCTCCTTAATGGATGGATTCTTCAGCTATAATCAAATCAATATTTTACCCGCGGATCAACATAAGACTTATTTTATTTTCCCTTGGGGTACCTTCGCATATCGTAAACTCCCTTTTGGTATCAAGAATGCTGGTGCGATTTTTCAATGTGCTATGTCTTATGCTTTTCATGATATTAAGCACATTGTAGAAGCTTACCTAATGACTTACCGACACATTCCATGCATCGCCAGATCACCTGACACACTTATGAGCCATTTTCCTATGCTTTCGATATTATCGCATATGATTGAATCCACACAAATGTGTTTTTTGTGTGGAGTCTGGACGAATTATTGGCTTTATCGTTTCTACACATGGGATTGGGGTGGATCCTTTGAAGGTTGAAGCTATTCTCAATTTTCCTCCTCCTACCTTACGCTAACTTCAAAGTTTGCAAGGGAAGGTAAAATTTTTACATAGATTCATTCCCAATTATGTCGAACTAACAAAGGTTTCACTCGACTTCTTAAGAAGGGTCACAATTTTGTATGGGATGACACTGCCAACAAAGCCTTTGAATCTTTGAAACTTTCCTTAACCCATACACCACTTTGTTTCCCCCCGATTATAGTTGAGATTATTTATTATACTTGACCGCTTCAGACTCTACCATAGCCATGGTTCTAGTCCAAGAGTATGATTCACACGATGAACATGTTATTTACTATTTGAGTCAGAGGCTCACGACCACCGAAACCAAATATATGCATGTGGAGAAATTGGCCTTTGCAGTTGTTCAAGATGTTCAACGTTTTCATCATTATATCTTATTTTGCAAAAACACCATTATTTCTGATTTTACCCCTATGCAACATATCCTCACACGACAATTGTTGGGGGGAAAATACTCCAAATGGATAGTGATTTTCCATGAGTTTAATTTTGAGTTTGAGCGAGCCAAGTCAAAGAAATATTTGGTTTTTGTTGAGTTAATATGTGACCTTCCCTCCACCGAGACAGAAATTGTGGCAGAGGATTCTTTTCCTGATGAGTCTCTCTTTCAGATCAGTTAAGATGATATATGGTATGGAGACATTATCATTTATCTCCAAACCCAAAATTTTCAGCCTGATCTTTCTGATGTAGATCGTCGTCGAATTTGGTATCAATCCCATCAATATATTATCCTTGGTGATACCCTTTACCATCATGGTATTAATTTTGTATTTCGATGATGTCTAACCTATGATGAAGGTGAGAAATATTTAAATGACTTTCATTCCATAGCATGTGGCGGTCATATGTCTGGGTATGCCACTTCTCAAAAGATCTTACGAGTTGGTTACTTCTGTCCTTCATTGTTTAAGGATTGCATTACTGTCGTTCAGAAATGCCACACTTGTAAAACGTATAACAATAAGATTCAATCACATCTTGCTACTCTTTAACCTATAGTTTCCTTTGGTCCATTCACTAAATGGGGCATTGACTTCATGACATGTAACCCTCACTCAGCCGGGGGGCATGGATACATTATTGTAGCTGTGGATTATTTCACTAAATGGGTTGAGGAGATTCCTACATTTGATAATAACAGGAAAAATGCAGTGTTGTTCATATTCAATCATATCATCAATACGTTTGGTTTCCCTCAAGCCATCGTCACTGACCATGACATCCATTTTTGCAATTTCATCATGTCTGAGCTTACCGATAGGTTGGGTCTTCAGCATGAAAACTCAACCCCTTACTATCCACATGCCAATGGCCAAGTTGAAGCAATCAACAAAGTTCTAACTAGTATGTTTTGATAGATGGTAGTAATTCACAAGTCAAGCTGGCAAAAAATGCTCTTTTTTGGCATTATGGGCCTATCGGACGTCCGTTAAATATGCCACATGGTTCACACCTTTCCAGTTAGTATATGGTATCGAAGCTATTTTCTGATTGAATTTGAAATCCCATCTTTGAAACTAGTTGTCGAACTTCTCCCTAACACCACAGCCGAAGAAGAATGTCTCTTGTATTTGATGCAATTAGATGAGACTCATTGTGATGTTTCTTTAGTCATAGAAACCCAGAAAAAAACATGACAAATCTCAATATGACAAACATGTCAAACCACGTGTTTTTTATTAGGGCGATTTAGTTCTCCTTTACTAACAACATCGTGACTTATTGGGGGCCGGTAAATTCGAGCCCAGGTGGAGTGGCCCTTATATCATTAAAAAAGTGTTGGAGAAAGGGGCTTATGAGCTGGTGGATTATGACAGAATCCCTTTGGGTGAACCCATAAATGGGATTTACCTAAAGAAGTACTATGCTTAAAATATTTTTTGCACGAGTGCTTTGTATTTTTAGTGTATCATACTCTAGTGTGTACTTTTTGTCATTTATTGTTCTTCCTTTAAGCTTCTTACCTTGCCTTGTGCTTGATTTCCATATGTCGACATTCTCACCACCCTATATCGGCTTCGCTGATGGTGCTAGTCACAGTACTCAAAACCTAGCATCTGCTGCATGGGAAATCTATGCACCTACATATGAGTTGATCAATATACACAATGTTTTCCTTGGTCATGAAACTAATAATATCACATAATACAGTGCAGTTATTGAGTTATTAACTGATGCCATTTCACTTAGCATCTTCCATCTTATTGTATGTCTCGATTCAGAGCTAGTGTTTCTACAATTGAGTAACATTTATTCCATCCAAAGTCCTACATTGTTATGATTATACTTGAGAATTCACCTCTTGGAAAGACATTTTGCTTATATTGAATATCAACATATTCCTATATGTCTAAACACATTAATAGATGCAATGGATAATTATGTTTTAGACAGACATTTGCACCATTTATAAATACAAAGACACATTTAAAAGACAAGTAAGTCGGTAGAGGTTTTTTATTATAACGTCAAAAGTTACAAAAAGTGTCTTTCCTGAGACCAAAATATCAAAATGGTGAAGCACATGGCTTCATATACATATGCATCAAGGATGCTTCTCACTATAACAAATGATTTCCCGTGCCACTCGACGAAGTAGTAGACCAATGGATGTCGACACGCCAACTGTATGGCATTGGTAGCACCGAGGTAACTCGTCCACAATGATTTCAGGGACGTTCATGGTCAATCCCTCAAGATTATGTTTGATCTCCTCGAGATCCTCAGCTACTACCCGTTGACCCACCACTGAGCCTATATCTCCACGTCTCTGGATCAAAGATAATCCTGGAGGTTGGAAAGGCACCACATCTGCATTATTGAGAGCACTTGATTAGTCTCAGATAAATAACAAAAACAAATTTATAATTAAAATACCAAAAACAACATATAATAAAATAAATTATTCTTACCTATCTCTGCCCACTGAGAACCCTCAGGTAATGCCAAATTGGGGTCTCCATGGAAGTCAGTCCAGACATATGCATATTCCTCAACCATGACAAGATGATCCCTTAGTCACTGGAAGAAAGCTTGATCATATGTGACTATTGGCACACCACCATGACATGCCATCAAATCTACCCATCTATTCATTCGAGGATCCTGTGGAGCGGGTATTCCCCATCCCACATGTTGTAGGTGCAAAACGGGGACCCTCTCTAGGAACAAGGATACCAAAATAGATCCACACCTTAATTGTTTCAACCAACCAATCCTACACTTTGTCAATTGTTTCTTCATGTTTTTTAGAATACCTTCACACCAATTGAAAACCTAGGGCTCTATACAGTCGATAACATACTGAAAATAACTTTGTAAATGGATTTGTAAAGCCATGTGAGGATTTTCACTCCCTTCCATCCAAGTGATAGTGTAGAGGATAGTTCTCAAAGGCAAGTCTTGAACATCCTTTATGGTAACTTTGCCACTATGCTTCTCTATACCAGGTACGTAATGATGTGCTACATAATACTCCATGGGTTCTCCACCACCTCTGCTTCCCAATAGTGACACCCAGGAGCCTTGACAAGATAACCAAGTCAAGAAGTAGATGTCATTGATATCTAAGGTGAGTGTATGCACACCAACATGAAACACTTGCTCATTAACATTCCACATGTGGACTAAGTATTCCAATAGTCTCAATTGGGCTCTCATGCCCTGAACTTTGAAAAACTTTAGCAAGCCACACTCTTGGAGTGCCATGACAGTTCCCGAATCATTCTTGGCAAAGTATGCTAGACATATTGTCATTGATGTCAACAGTCGATGTGATGATCTATTTTTAATGATGAATTACCACATATGAGATTGTCATTGATGTCAACAGTTTATCAATTAACAGAAGATGTCAAATAGTATGTAGAGATCGAAAGCATAAGATCATGAGGAGGAGCGAACAATATGAATATCAAAGCTCGGAAGGGAAAACACAATACATTATCAAATGTAGAGATCAAATCTCAGAAGGAAAAACGTAAGCTTAGGGTGAGAAACCTCAGCAGCCGTCTGATCAGAGTGAGAAGCCTCAACAATCGTCCCATCAAGAGGTTGACCATGTTGATCATCTAAGTATAAGGGACATTGGTCATATGAGTGACTGTGGGCTTGAGGACCATTGGAGGATCATGATCGTCAGATCTGCAAGCCAGATCAACGACAGGGATAAATTGCGGAGATTGGAAGGAGAATTAAATGACTCTCTAGTACTAACCCCACAATTGGTCTAGATCATCATATCTCATAGACTCAAATATCGATGACTGTGGTTGATCTAACAAGCGATCATTTTAAGTCATATTAAGTCGTGACCGTTGGATGCACAATCGCCAGATCAACGGTAGGGATGAATTGCAGAGATCAAAAGGAGAATTAAATATCCCGTTATTTTTGATCCCATAATCAGTCAGAACCCTTCGATCTTATAGATATGAAGATAGATGATTATGGTTGACTCAACAACAATGCACAACTTCCAATTGTGGAGTTTGGGTGACGAGTTAAATCACTTGCAAATTGTGGTTTTGCAATCAGTTGTGATTGTGGAACTGCTTGAAGTGTCTTCACGACCATTGGATCACATTTTAGTGGAAGGATAGGATAAGCAGGGAAAAATGATTGAGAATTCGATTATCAAAATACCTGCCAACCGTCAGATCAAACCCAAATTCTCATCAGCCATCGGATCATTTTCAAGTGGAATCATAGGATAAGTGAGATAAGATTTGAGATCTCGATTATGCGAGTTATTGTCAATCGTCAGATCACTTTCGAGTGGAAGGACAGGATAAGCTAACAAAGTTGCATCATAGAAAGATCAAGCTGTCGATCTAAGATCCTGATCAACGAACAACATTTGTTTCGGGTATAAATATGTGAGGAGGTTACGCTCCAGAAGGTTTGAGATTTGAAATTCCCAAAATTTGAATTTTCATCAGTCATCAGATCATTTTAAAGTGGAAGGACAGGATAAGATAGAAGAGATGCATAACTAATAGATCAAGCCATTGATCTAAGTTCATGATCAATGAACAACATTTAGTTCAGATCTAAAGTTGCGAGGAGGTTACGCTCTGAAAAAATCTCACTTCAAGAATTCAGTTTGAGATTTGAAATACCCGAAGCTCAAAAATCCGAAATGAATAAGGGCTATTGGATTTGGAGGACATATGATGAACATTGGATTGGGGTTGTTGGTCAGTAGACCACGTCAACAAGAACACGCAGCAGACCACGTTAGTAATGACACATGGCAGATCACGTCAGAAGACCATGTCAGCAAGGATATGTGGCATACCATGTTAGTAGACAACATCAACAACTACACATGGAATAATAAGATGATGACAAGTGTCAAGAAGAAATTGGCTCGTGCCATGTCAACAAGTGACGTAAGAATGTTACATCACTCCGAGAGTATTACTTCGAGCGTTTCACCACCAAGAAATGTCAAAAGTCCCAAAGTCCCGAAGGATGAAGTTCCAAAGTTACTCTCNAAGATACCCTTCAGAAACTATCTTGACCATTAGATCAAGGATATGAACATGTGTCACATCGAGAGATCTATGTCAATGTCAGCAATAAACTATGACAGACCACGTCAGTAGTCTACGTTAGCAAGGACACATGGAACAATCAGAGAACGACAAGTGTCAAGTTGAAATCAACATTTTAGGTACGCGAAAATCATGAATCTGAGTGACACGTGGTAGCTTCTCAGCTCGTGACACATCATCAAGTGATGCAAGTAAGTTACGTCACTCTGAGAGTTTTTCTTTAGGATTTTTACCACCAGCACTCGCCCAAAGTCCCGAAGACCCGAATGCTGAAGACCCAAAGTGGACACGAGACGTCCGATCTTAAGATCACTTCGGGAGAATTATCGACCATCGATCTACTACAGTGGAAGGATAGTGTAAGTGGAAACTTTAACGGACAGTAAGAGGTCTCCACCATCTTATGACTGACTCAGCAGGTGACCACTTCAGAGGAAAGAAAATCTTGAGATTTGAAATCTATGAAGTCTAGAGACCCGAAGGATATTTCGACTGTTGTTCCGAAAGGGACACACGTCAATGGATTCACAGCTCCGGGAGATTGACGTACGAAGAAAATAACGGGTTGAGATTTGAAATCTCCGAAGTCCAGAGACCCGAAGGAGATCTTGACCATCGATCTGATGTTGGATGTACTCTCAACCGTTGATCAAAATAGAGTGGAAGGATAGCATAAGCATAATAGACAGAGTCAAAGAGTAAAAGGTGGCCATCCATCTCATTGCTTGATTAAATCTTGGCCTTTGGATTAAGCAATGAGGGATAGATGTAAGGATCGAATATGACCATTGATCTGGTTTTGTGAAATAATGAGAACTGTCTGATCTGTTCATCAAAATATGCTTCAAGAGATTTGAAAGGTTTCAAGCCCAAAGGTTCTGAAGGGTGAAGTGTTGAAGTTACGCCAATCATCCATCCCATAGGAGATTGAATCCTGATTGTTGAAGTGATAAGCACTCAAGCACTCATGTCACCTAACGTCTGGTTAATTCCATTGGTCATATCATAAAGAGATTTTAAAGGTAGAAATCAATGCATTGCTTAAATTGTTAATCCTGTGGTTCTACGCCACTGATCATATGAACATGGTTTGAAGGAAGCGTCAATCTCTGTTATCACAGAGATGAAGGAAATTGATCCATGCCTGTGGTCAATTTGTGAAAGGAAAAGGGATGCTAGTTGTAATGCTAAAGACATAGATTGATGATCTCTGGTGGTCCCAAAAGTTATTGTAAATGAACAAGTTAGTTATAAATTGTTGCACAAGTCAACTCAATAACTTAAACAAGTTTTGAGCATAAACAAGTATAAATACAACCGTGATTGGTTCACTTGAAACTATGCTTGTGGATGAAGAGTGGATTTTGAAGTGAAGAGGCGGATCTAGACCTGAGGTTCGTGCGAATATAAGAGAGATGTAGAAGTGAAGAAGGCACGAATATATCAGAGGAAAGATAAAGCCAAGAAGGCGTGAATTTTAGAGAGAAGATGAAATGCGGTGATGAGAGTTTATGGTATACCTCAGATCATGAGATAGAGTTGATTCTATAATGGATGACTACTACTGGATTTGAATAAAGTCTAGTTGGATAGACTGTGTTGTATCATCAAGATGGGTCTTTCTTGAGAGTTGGTGCTCTTCGAGGAGTTGGTGCTGAAACAAATTAGTTGGTGCTGGGAAAATGATTATTATTATATTCACATATATTCATCTAAATTATATACAAAAATCTAGTATCTTCTATGTCCATTGTGATTATGATTTGATTGTTCTTAATCCACTCAAATATGTTTTAATTGCTAACTTGTAAGAAGAAGAAAAGTTAGAATAGTCCACACACTAATTCACCCCCCGCCTCTTAGTGTGAACGGTGTGTTCAACAATTGGTATCAGAGCAGGTTCCTTCAAACATAGTTTAAACAATGGAAGGTAGATTCTAAAGAAATGGGTGGATAGATGGCTCTCTCCGTTGTTGAAGATCCCTTATTTGATGGAACATATTATTCCTCATGGAGAGAAAATATGAAACAATATTTGAATTCAAAAGGATCTTAAGTTTGGAATTAAGTAGTAAGCAAGCCCTAGGATTTAACTACATCAAAGAATCTATCCAAGATTACAATCCAAAGAAGAGAAAGGAAGAATAATGAAGTGGCATTGAATATTCTTCTCAATGGATTATCAGACACCGTCAAGGAAAGCATAGGACTATGCACATCCGCCAAGGACTTATGGATGAAGTTCGAAAATATGTATCAAATCAAAAGTGAAGACACAAAATACATTCCTATTAAGGATGAAGATGAAGAGTCAACCATCAATAAAGGTAAGGACTCTCCACAATATTTCAATTGCAATAACATTGATATTGAATCCTCCCCTGCAAGTAAAGAATAAGACTCAGATACAATAACAAAATGTTCTGTTAGCATTTATCTCATTAAATAAGTAGAAGAATAACTATCAAAGGCGAAACAAAAGATTTATTGGAGTCTCTGTGAATACTTCTATGACCATAATGATTCATACTATAGCTATCTTCACGACTACACTAAAGAATTTCTTGAAAAGAGTCAAAAGCATATCTTGGAAATAAAGGAAATGCCCAAGGACAATGAAAAGATAATATATGAGCAGGATAATCAGTTAGAAGAAAAAGAAGAGGAGATCGAGGAACTGAAGAAAGAAATCAGTCAAGCAAAAGAAAAGAAGAAGGAAGATGATGAGCTTAGCAATCAAAGGCATATCCTGAAAATAAAAGAAAATCTCAAAGACAATGAAGAAATCATATCTGACCAAAATATTCAGTTAGAAAACAAAGAAGAAGAGATCAAAATATTGAAAACAAAATTTGTTGATCTAACAAAAGAAAAGGAAGAGGAAATTGAGAGACTAAAAAATGAAGTCAATCAAGCAAAGGAAGAGGAAATCGAGAGACTGAAAAATGAAATCAGTCAAGCAAAAGAAGAAAAGAAGGATGATGATGAACCAAGAAAAAACCTTGCATATCTAAAAGAACTAAGGGAAATCTATGTCAATCTTAAAGTCCAAATTGAAGAAGCCAAAAGGAGAGAGGAGGTAGCAAGGAACCAGTTGGACAAAAAGAAAGAATCCTGTCATGAGCTAGAAGCAGAAGTTGTGAATCTTAGAAAGAAGTTTGAGAAGTTAGATACCCAAATCAAGTTCTTGAATAAGTCCATGACCCTGGATGAGATATTAGATAGTAAAAGATCACCAAACGACAAATCCGGTCTTAGATACAATAAGGAAGAGATCAATACTCCTAAGAAATCTGATGCAGGTCCTTCATTTGTAAAAGGTGAAAACAGTGAAAGAAGGTATGACTCAGGTTCTTCACGTTCAAGGAGTAAAATCAACACTACAAAATTTAGAAGATAAGATCAAGGAAGACATCCAGAAGTTACTCATACATCTCAAAGCAATCTTAGAAGAGAGACACCTTCATGGATGAATCAAAGAAGTTATGAGAGTGTCTTTAACGATTATTGTTTTTCTTGTAATGAATATGGTCATAAAGCCTTGGATTGTAGGCATTATGTAAGAAAACAAGTTGGTAGGTTCAACAACAGTATAAGGTTTTGGAACTACAATCATGTTGGACATATTTCTACACAGTGTTACACTATGAGATGCTATAGTTGTGGTGGATATGACCACAAAGCCAGTAACTGTTGGAACTCAAAAAAATAGTCAATGAGAAATGATTCATACAATACGACAAAAGGAGTAAATGGAACATGTAAGAAAAATTAAGTTGCAGTAATAGAAGATCAGAGAACAAAGTTCAAGAAACCAGGACACTCACAGATGTGGACAGAAAAGGGTGAACAAGTGAACAAGAGTGAAGTTGATTGCTGCAAAAAGAATTGCAATCATGTGACAAACATAGTATAAACTTTCTCAGATAACTTTAGAGCAATGTACAGTAAATAAGAATCTTGGATAAAGATGGATACATCTGGTTAGAGATCGATGAGAATCAATGGGCAGATCCAAGAGTTGTTTGAATAAGATGAGCTACAATTGCGCATTGTTCCAGTAGGATAACGACATCCTCAGAAGCAGCATTTTGATGTACAAAATGAGGTACATGACATCCTGTATAGATAACAAGAGATAAACCCTGTCAGAAAAAACTACCCTTTTAGAAACAAAGGGGGAGAACAATTAGTAAAAAATCAAGGGAAGTTTTGGTTAGTAAATAAGAAAGTAATTAGATTAAGTTTTGAAAAGACTCGATCACTACAAAAATTGGTATCAAGAAGACTACTCATTTGAAATTAAAAAATCCCAATCAAGTGAGATAAGAAGTTACTAAATTAATAGGGGAAGAAACCCTGTCAGGAAGAGCTACCTTTTCAGAAACAAAGGGGGAGAGTAGTTAGAATCTATTATGAGGGAAAAAATTTCTATGGCAAGGGTGAACCACAACAGACAGGTATGACTGCAGAAATCTACTCAATTCCAACATATGCTATATAAACCAGTGTGCAAGTGAGATAAGAAAGAAACCTACCTCGTTCCAACGTTTGAAGATGTCGACCATTGAGCACTTCAACTAAAATATTTATACCTGCGACAACTTCTCAACAAACAAATAGAGAAAGCATATGGTGATAATACAAAATGTTAGCACATTAGATAGCATAATCCATTAATAAACATTACAAACATGCCCATGGACAATAATCATATATTTGCATGATACCAATAGAATGGGAAATGAGTATTTCTATTAATGAATAATCAACATAAGTGATAACATTACAGACTTCTGTATCCACACGGTTTGAAACCAAGAAACCAGGTTCCTTCCAACTGGGCCTCCACCAAAGGAAAGCTCATAGAAGGGAGACAATGAGGTTCTTGCAACAATAGGGAAAGATCTTGGGTGTTGAACACTATGTTCAGACTTGAGGAACAAAGGGATGTAGACTCAATATGAAGTAATTTCTCCAGAGTAACTTTGATCTTAAATTTGAATGCTTTCCCCTCTTTTCCATAGTTCATAATTGTGCTCTTATAGCCTTCAAAATGCAACTGAAGGGTCAAGTTGGAACGTTTCTAGTATGTGGAAGGCCAAGGATCATAGATCTCCTATCGTGACATGGAAACTCGACTTCATTTTTTTATTTTATGGCACAAATCCCGATGTACACAGGATGTAGTGGAGTAGCCTACATATACACATGTTGTATAGTAGATAGGGTGCGTATATGTGGAAAAATATGTATTTTTAACTCTGGATTCATCAAAAAAGGGATGAAGAGTCTGCATAGGAAAATGGAAAAAGGCCCTATGTGCAAGATAGAAATGGTGAGGAAAATCTTGCTATAACATATTCCCCCTAATGTGTGAGATCATAGGAGTATTTGCGATGGTCGAAATACATTATAAATAACCCAGAAGTGGAGTGGTGTAAACCCAGTTGGAAAGACTATTTGCTCATTACATTCTCTGTTGACTTTACATACATGGCTGCTAATAGAATACAATGTAGATCCATGTGGAAAATATACCAAATAAGTGTCTGTGGCCATGAATAGGAAAATACAAATGCGGTTATATGCCAAAAGCTGTCATAATCACGAACAAGGCCCAGTAGAACCAGTGTCAAAACCAATCTGAAGATATATGTATAGAATGGAGTATAATCTGATGTCCCACGATTACTAAAGTCAAATAGGTGTTGGTCCAATGAAAGGGAAGCAACAACTCAGGAAAGCTGCAGCCACATAGTGATTTCTTAGTGTCTTCTACACTATCCGCCAAGGGTGCAAGTCTACATCATGTGAATAAAGGAGTTCAGGTCGAACACAATGAGACATCGTTTGATTACAGGTCATTGAGATATACCATTAACAAATGCAAGACAACCTAACAATAATGAAAATAGGTATCAAGGCACCGAGCACATTTCTACAAGTGTGAATAAAGGAGTCAGTGTCGAACACTTGAGGAATCCATTGATCAGGAGACATTGATTTATTCCCATCTGTCAATGGCAAGAGAGCCTACCACTAATGACTGTAAGCCTCAAGGTACTCATAAAACTCTAGGTCCCATATCCAGAATAAATGAGCCGAAGTCAATGGAAAGAGACCCACTGAAAGGAGAGCATTAATGAATCTCTCATCAATCAGCACGAGGAACAAAGCAGGAGCTTCATACTTTGGTGGAGATCGTACCAAGAACATGTTCATGAACCAACGACCCTATGCATCTTTCGCGTGTGCCAAATGCAAGTGGTACATGAAAAAGACCCTTTGAATAGCATACAATGATGAAAAATAATGACAAAGGTGAGGAAACCACCAATAAGGCTAATGGAATCTAAGACACTGCATGAATCCGAAAGTGTGAATAGATGTCTTGTCGTCGAACACAAGGGAAACCACCCAGTCAATGACCAATGATGAAATGTCGACTGTTGGGTTCAAGGTGACCTACCAATGATGAAAGTAGGACTAGGGTGCATGATAAGACCATAGTATCATGTGATTCTGAGACAAATTGAGGGTATGGCCGACATGCAAAGTCAAGAGTTCTGAGGAATGGCCGGCACATGTTGATAAACTTCCTTTGAACAAGAGCATGAGACATATGGTAGACTCCGACAACATAGACCCAATGATATAACTATCAGATGTAGGAGGCATCGATAATGTTCTCTATGGGGACTAGAAGAGTAACCAGTCGGTAGAGAAAACTCTGTAATGAGATCAACTTCCTATGGCCATGCTAAACCCAAAATTATGATGACATAGGGACTCAATAATTTTGTGCTCTATTCAAAGGCAACACGAATGATGCCAAATATAATAAAGTAGTCCCTTCTCGCCCTTATTTTTTTGTTTTTTCATAACAGATGAATGTTATGATGCAGAGGAGGAAACAAGTATTGCAAGTAAGAAAACATAGTTCCAGCAGTGGAATGTACCTATGCTCAATGCAAGGAAATGCATGCGAGAGATGGACACTCGGGGTGATGTTCCCTCCAAGGTATAAAGGTGTTAAATTGTGAAGGATATAAACAAGGCTCTTCTTGGTTGAGGATGCAAAAAACTGCTTAGGCAACGATTTATAATGCAAAGCGAGAACCGACTAAAGGCTCAATACTGCAAGCGAGGGCATGAGATGAAATCACAACTTAATGCCAGAAAATGTCCTTTTTTTATGTATTTTAGTCTACTTGGTGTGAAAAAATGGATAAACTTGTGCCAAATAGACGTATTTTCAAATCCAATTTATGAGTGTGAAAAAGACAAGTTCACTCGATGATCTTTTCTATTTTTGGTAACGAGTCGAAAAAGAGCTTAACTAAGACTCATGACCTTTCAAATCCAATTTAATGAGTGTGAAAGGGACAAATCACTCAAAAATATTTTCACTTTTTGAAAATGAGTTGGAAAAGGGCTTAACTAAGACTCACGACCTTTCATGTCCAATTTAACAAGTGTGAAAGCGACAAATTCACTCGGCCATGTTTTCGGTTTTTAGACGAGTCAGAAAAGAGCTTAACTAAGACTCGTTTGGATATTCTAGGCAGCAAGTCACGGGGGAGGCCAAGGCTCCCGTCCAGACCTTCCATGGAATCTCAGTATCTTACGAAGAACCAAAACAAGCTTGGGAAGACCCAAAGATCTCCAAGTCGAGGAAGACAAAGTGCTAACGGAGGTTATCGTCTCCGTAATATATCGGATAATGTCTCTTCCTGAAAAAGACATAGGCGGAGGCATTGGATACCCCACAAGACCATCCCAATCAAAGGGAACCTCGTCAAGACTTGGAGGGAGAGAAATCGGGAAGAGTAAAACTCTCTCTTGTTCAGAAGGTGAAGTACTAGAAATGATAAGGACATGGCATAGAAGGTATAGAACTAAAACCAAAAGAGTGGGTTCGACAAAAAAATTCATTGGCACGACCACTTCCTTAGACTTGTCACTCTCCAAGAGAAGAGTGGGGTTGATCGAAGATTGCATCGATACAACCACTTCTTCAACCATTGGTTGAATAGGACGCGAGACAACAAGGTCAAGAGGTGTCTCACCCCCGAAAATGAGAGTGTTGTTGGTCAAAGATTGCATCGACACGACCATGGGTTGAAAAATATGTGAGACAACAAGGTCAAGAGACACATCATCCCCGAACATAGGAGACACTTCAGTCAAAGATTGCATGGACATGACCATAGGTTGAACAGGATGTGAGACAACAAGGTCAAAGGACACATAAACCCCTAAAGGAAAATGGGTGTCAGCCGAAGATTGCATCAGCGTGACTATTGTATCAACCAAAGAAGGAACAAAGTGTTGTGAAACCATAGATTCCTCAGAACCCAAAGGGCCTTTAGGTGATCCCCATGCTTCAGGTATCCTAGCAGTAACAGGACACAAATGAGTAAGGTGACTTCCTTCACAAGTCCTGCAAAGGAATCTAGGCTTACATCTGAGATGTCTAGGCTTCTCAAGCATATGAATTCCCCCAGCATGACTTGCAGTGGTTGGTGACATGCTCCCAGCATGACTTGCAGAGGCTATTAGAAAATCTCCAACATGACTAGTAGAGGTTGGTGATGGATGTGCAGTGTGACTAGTAGTGACCAGACATGTGCCCCCAGCATGACTTACAGTGGCTGGTTGCATGTCTTCAACATGACTCGCAGTGTTTGTCGACCAATCTCCAACATGAATAGCAGAAGTTGGTGATATAATGCCAGTATGACACATAGTGACTGGACCTGTGCCCCCAACATGACTTGCAGCAGCTGGTTGTAGGTATTCAACATGACTGGCAGAGGTTGTCAACCAATCTCCAACATGACTAGCAGAGGTTGGTGATATAATGCCAGTATGACACGCAATGACTAGACTTGTGCCCCCATCATGACTTGCAGCAACTGGTGACAGGTCTTCGACATGAATTGCAGAGGTCGTCGACCAATCTCGAACATGACTAGCAGAGGTTGGTGATTGAGCTCTAGTATGACTAGCAGTGACCAAACTCGTGGTGGTTATGAATTGCGGCATTTGAGACCAAGTTCCAAGGAAAGATTGGTTTTGAGAAATTGCAGGCAAGGAAGGATCCTGGTTTACACTCTGGTCCTGCTTGGCAGGATAATATCCTCCTCCATACTGATTCATAAAGGGTTGTAAGGGCATCAACACTGAGGAAGTCGCTTGCGAAGAGAAAGAGACATGACAAGGGTTACTCACGTGAGGATATATGTTGCCCCTAGAAAAAGGAACTTCGTGAGGGGGGTTTCCCATACTATAAAAATAACTCCCCCCAGATGAAACACCGAAGGACATATGGAGGTCCGCCATGGGAAAAGTGTTCATAGGAACTGACATAGTGGAAGAAGGATAAGTGGACAGGGTGTGATAAGTAGAATGATTTCTTAATTGGGTACTTAATTCTCGCACAGTGGATTCGTAGGAAGGAATATTCCAACCTCCTATTGTAAGAGGTGTTTGAAGGATATGACTCCCACCAAACAGAGAGGGAGAATAAGGAGGCATCATGCCCCTAGAACCAAAACTTGTATTCTCATAAGGAGGTGACATAGAGGATGGTAAGCACGAAGACATATTTGACATACCATGAGGAAAATGATTAGAGACCCAAGGCATTGACTGAGCACCATAATTATACATACCATTGCAAAAAATGGATGGATTTGCCCCCATGAACATCATGGGGGGGGGTAGCAGTAAATGCGGGAGCCAAAGGAAATCCACTATCCATGATAATGGAAACTCAGTATAGACTCCTAAGGTCGACTAGTAATCAAAGAGCATACCAAAAATTCAAACAACCAATATGCATGCAAACGGGCTAAAGTGGATGAGTGGCCTCCCTCGCTAAAGAAGGTGTGTCTCATCCAAGATGGACCTGAGACTCCCCGTTAATGTTTGGAGGTAACATAGTCAGTTATAGGGGCCCTCATGGGCTTAACAACCAGTGAGTCAGATTCCCCTGGAGAGGTAATCTTCCATAAAGGTTGTGTGTTGTCCAACCCCTATCTGACCCAGGGTACAAGCAGAATAACCCTTGCAAGTAACCTATGAGATACCTAAGTCAAGCAACTAATAAACCACTATATAACTGATGCACAGGTGAGCAGTTGTAATTCTGGATTATCATATGGACAGGGTAGCAAAGCCCGAAACCTTCAAAGCACCACCTCTCACAGAGGTATGGGTACTAGCAAGATCCCAAAATATGAATAAATCCACAAAAATATCTCTGACGCTAGGCGAGTATCCGGGGATTATCCCTTCAACTAAATTTGCGTGACCTCGTGATTAACTCTGGCGTGAGCGGAGCCTCCTGATATTACCAATTATACAATGGAATTCTCAACTCCCTATCTCAAACACATATGTTGATTTAATTGCCTTGGAGAAGTTTACTCACAAAATCCTATTCCAAGGCACTAAATCCTAGACTAGTTTGTGCACCCTAAAAAATAAAATCCTAACTAATCAATTTTAGTTTAAAGTGTAAATTTTATTGGCCATGGTTACTCAAAAGGGTATGGAAGTGAAACTCATGATGTTATGACTCTGCAAGAGAATAAATATAAATATAATGCAAAGTCTAATTTTAACTTTTCAATGAATGATATGCATATAAAAACAGTGCAATTTTCAATTTCAACTCTGCAATTCAGAAGTAAAATGCAATCTTTCACTAAATGCACTAAGCTAATGATAAAGATTCAAAAGACAAAAATGCCAAGCAATGTAAAATGCCTATTTTTTTTGTATTTTCAATATACTAAAAAGAAAATGCATGGACTAATAAGTAACCTGATATATAAATTCTACTGTGTATAAACGAAATAACTCAAGCAGAATACCAAGTATCCAAGCAAACATCCCAGAGAAAAACAATGCGAAAGACTCTGCCCAAAAATTCAACTCCAAATAGGTTTCTTGTCATCCCAGATAAGCTTAACATGCACTACGGATACCTAAGAAGGCTCAACAACTATAAAATCCCACCCACCAATCACAAAACCAAGCAAAGAGGAAAGGAAAAGTGGTATACATGACTATTTAGGCCAACAGTGCGTATACACGCAGCTTGCAATGAGACAGCATGCCTGTGTACATGACTGTCAAGGAAAAATGCATGTACAGGCTTTAAAACAAGGCCAGGCAAGGGAAAAAGGTTGAAGACTCAGACCCAGAGTAAACAAAATCTGTCAAGCAGTGATACGATAAGAAACAAACAAAAAAAAGAGAAATGCAAGAAGACAAAGTACTTCAACCCTTATAAATAAGATATCTCCCCAGTCGAGTCACCAATTCTGTTACGAGGGAAAAAATCTCTATGGAAAGGGTGAACCACAACAGACAAGTATGACTGCAGAAATCTACTCAATTCCAGCATATGCTATATAAACCAATGTGCAAGTGAGATAAAAAAAGAGACCTACCGCGTTCCAACATTATAATATGTCGACCGTTGAGCACTTTGACTCAAAGATTTATACCTGGGACAAGTTGTCAACAAACAAGTAGAGCAAGCATATGGTGATAATACAAATGGTTAGCACATTAGATAGCATAATCCATTAATAAACATTACAAACATGCCCATGGATAATAATCATATATTTGCATGATACCAATAGGATGGGAAAGGAGTATTTCTATTAATGAATGATCAACATAAGTGATAACATTACATACTTCTGTGTTGGCACGGTTTGAAACCAAGAAACCAGGTTCCTTCCAACTGGGCCTCCACCACTTCAATCCTCCACCAAAGGCAAGCTCATAGAAGGGAGACAATGGGGTTCTCTCAACAATAGGGAAAGAGCTTGGGGGTTGAACACTGTGTTCATACTTGAGGAAAAAAGGGATGCAGACTCAATATGAAGTAATTTCTCCAGATTAACTTTTCTCTTAAAGTTGAATGCTTTCTCCTCTTTTCCATAGTTCAGAATTGTGCTCTTATAGCCTTCAAAATGCAACTGAAGGGCCGAGTCAGAACGTTTCCAGTATATGGAAGGCCAAGGATCAGAGATCTCCTGTCGTGACATGGAAACCCAACTTCATTTTTGTATTTTATGGCACAAGTCCCGATGTACGTGGGCTGTAGTGGAGCAACCTACGTATACGCATGCTATATAGTAGATAGGGTGCATACATGTGGAAAAATATGTATTTTTATCCCTAGATTCATCAAAAAAGGGATGAAGATTCTACATAGGAAAATGGAAAAAGGCCCTATGTGCAAAATAGCAATGGCGAGGCAAATATTTCTATAACAGAAGCAGAGAGAGAGCATATTGACAGGGGGAGTCATTAAGTTATGACAAGAAAAGGATGATTATGGGAAAAGTTAGCCAAGTTCAGATTCTAGTCAGTAACATACAAATCTTTACTGTAGGAGGAAAAACCCTTTGCCATTTATGTCAAAGGTGGAGAGAAAAGAAACTTCATAAGAGAAAAGCATCATCATAGGGGGAGTTTTGTATATGAAGTTATTGTGTTGACCTCAATGACAAAGAGGGATATTGCTGGACATATTGTCATTGATGTCAACAGTCGATGTGATTATCTATTGTTAATGATGAATTACCACAGATGAGATTGTCATTGATGTCAACAATTTATCAGTTAACAAAAGATGTCAAACAATATGCAGAGATCAAAAGCATAATCTTAGGAGGATGAGTGAATAGGAGGAGCGAACAATATGAAGATCAAATCTCAGAAGGTAAAATGCAGTACGTTAGCAAATGCAAAGATCAAAGATCGAAAGAAAAAGTGTAATCTTAGGGTGATAAACCTCAACAACCGTCCGATCAGAGTGAGAAGCCTCAACAGTCGTCTGATCAAGAGGTTGACCGTGTTGATCGTCTAAGTATAAAGGACATCAGTCATATGAGTGACCGTGGGATTGAGGAACATTGGAGGATCGTGACCGTTGGATCTGCAAGCCAACAAGCGATCAGTTTAAGTCAAATTAAGTTGTGACCGTCGGATGTGCAATCGCCAGATCAACGATAGGGATGAATTGCAAAGATTGAAAGGATAATTAAATATCACACTAGTTCCAATCCCACAATCAGTTAGGACTGTTCGATCTTATATCTTCTAAGATCGACGATTGTGGTTGACTCACCAATAGCACACAACTTCCAATTGCAGAGTTTGGGTGACGAGTTAAATCACTCGCAAGTTGTGGTTCTGTAATCATCTGTGATCGTGGATCTGTTTCAAGTGTCTTCACGACCGTTGGATCACATTTTAGTGGAAGGAAAGGATAATCAGGGAAAAACAATTAATAATTCGATTATCCGAACACGCGTCAGCTGTCGGATCAAACCTAAATTCTCGTCAGCCGTCAGATCATTTTCAAGTGGAAGGATAGGATAAGAGAGATAAGATCTGAGATATCGATTATGTGAATTCCCGTTAGCCATCGAATAACTTTCAAATGGAAGGATAGGATAAGCTAGAAAAGTTGCATCATAGAAATATCGAGTCGTTGATCTAATATCCTGATCAACGAACAACATTCATTTCAGGTATAAAGATGTGAGGAGGTTACGCTCCTGAAGGTTTGAGATTTGAAATTCTTGGAATGCAAATTTCCATCAACCGTCGGATCATTTCAAAGTGGAAGGATAGGATAAGCTAGAAGAATTGAATCATTGATATATTGAGCCATATGTCTAAGTTTATGATCGATGAACAACATTTAGTTTGGATCTAAAGTTGCGAGGAGGTTACGCTCTGGAGAAATCTCACTTCAAGAATTCAGTTTGAGATTTGAAATACCCGAAGCCCAAAAATCTGAAATGAATAAGGACTATAAGATTTGGAGGACTTACAATGATCGTTGGATCAGGGTTGTTGGTCAGCATACCACATCAACAAGAACACGCTAGACCACGTCAACAATGACACGTGGCAGACCACGTCAACAAGGATATGTGGCAGACCATGTTAATAGACCACGTCAGCAAATAGACATGGCATAATTAGATGATGACAAGTGTCAAGAATAAATTGGCTCATGACATGTCAACAAGTGAAGTAAGAAAGTTACATCACTCTGAAAGAATTACTTCGGGAGTTTCACCACCAAGAAATGTCAAAAGTCTCAAAGTCCCGAAGGACGAAGTTTCGAAGTTACTCTCAGTCGTCAATTTGAGATACCCTTCGGATACTATCATGACCATTAGATCAAGGAGATGAGCATGTGTCACATCGAGAGATCTATGTTGACATCTGGAAGAAACTATGACAAACCACGTCAGTAGTCTATGTCAGCAAGGACACATGGCACAGTTAGAGAACGACAAGTGTCAAGTTGAAACATCATTTCAGGTACGTCCAAATCATGAATATGAGTGACACGTGGAAGCTTCTCGGCTTGTGACATGTCATTAAGTGATGCAAGTAAGTTACATCACTCCAGGAGTTTTTCTTCGGGAGTTTTACCACCAGCACTTGCCCAAAGTCCCGAAGTCTTAAATGTCGAAGACGTAAAGTGGACACAAGACGTCCTATCTAAAGATCACTTCAGGAGCATTCTCGATCGTCGATCTACTACAGTGGAAGGATAGTGTAAGTGGAAACGTTAACCGATAGTAAGCAGTCTCCATCGTCTTATGACTAACTCAGCAGGTGACCACTCCAAAGGAAAGAAGGGGTTGAGATTTGAAATCTTCGAAGTCCAGAGACCCGAAGGAGATCTCAATTGTTGATTCGAAAGGGACATGCATCAGTGGATTGAAAACTATGGAATATTGACGTATGGAGGAAAGAACAGGTTGAACTTTGAAATCTCTGAAGTCTAGAGACCCAAAAGAGATCTCAATCGTCGATTTGATGTCGGGTGTACTCTCAACCATTGATCAAAATACAGTGGAAGGATAGTGTAAGAATAATAGACAAAGTCGCGGAGTAAAAGGTGGCCATCCATCTCATTTCTTGATTAATTCCTGACTGTTGGATTAAGAAATGAAGGATAGATGTAAGGATCGAATATGACCATTGATCCAGTTCTATGATATAATGAGAACCATCCGATCTGTTCGGGAAAATCTGCTTCGGGAGATTTGAAAGGTTTCAAGCCCAAAAGTTCTGAAGGGCGAAGTGCCAAAGTTACAACAATCATCCATCCCATCAGAGATTGAATCGTGCCCATTGAATTGATAAGCACTCAAGTGCTCGTCTTGCCTAACGTATGGTCAACGCCATTGGTCATATGGTAAATAGATTTGAAAGGAAGAAAGTAATGCATCGCTTAAATTGTAAATCCTGTGGTTCTACGCCATTGATCATATGAGCATGGTTTGAAGGAAGCTCCAATCTCTATTATCATAGAGATGAAGGAAATCGATCCATGCCTGTTATCGATTTGTGAAAGGAAAAGGGATGCCATGTGTAACCCTGAAGACACGAATGAATGATCTTTGGTGGTCCCAAAAGTTATTGTTAATGAACAAGTTAGTTATAACTTGTTGCACAAGTTGGCTCAATAACTTAAACAAGTTTTGAGCATAAACAAGTATAAATACAACCATGATTGGTTCACTTGAAAATGTGCTGGTGGATGAAGAGTGGCTTGTGAAGTGAAGAGGCAGATCTAGACCTGAGGTCCATGCGAATATAAGAGAGATGTAGAAGTGAATAAGGCATGAATATATTAGAGGAAAGATAAAGCGAAGAAGGTGTGAATTTAAGAGAGAAGATGAAATGCGGTGATGAGCGTTTATGGTATACCTCTAATCATGAGATAGAGTTGATTCTATAATGAATGACTTCTACTGGAGTTGAATGAACTCTAGTTGGATAGACTGTGTTCTATCAGCAAGATGGGTCTTGCAACAAGATGGGTCTTGCAGCAAGATGGGTCTTGCAACAAGATGGGTCTTGCAACAAGATGGGTCTTGCTTGAGAGTTGGTGCTCCTTACTTCAGTTGGTGCTGAAACAAATTAGTTGGTGCTAGAAAAATCCTTACTATTATATTCACATATATTCATATAAATTATATACAAACAGCTGGTATCTTCTGTGTCCATTGTGATTATGATTTGATTGTTCTTAATGTTTTCAAATATGTTTTAACTGCTAACTTGTAAGAAGAAGAAAAGTTAGAATAGTCCACGAACTAATTCACCCCCCCCCTCTTAGTGTGGGTGGTGTGTTAAACAAAGTAATCTTCCTCCTCTTTCTATTGTTCCCTCCACTTGAGCATAATGACCAATGAAAACTTGCCAAACAACATTAAAAGATGATTAGGTTCATCAAAATTTCAAAGTTGGAAGTTTTCCTAGCTCTAACTCTCTTTTTATATTTTGAGTTGTGGTCGTCGCATGGGCTCTTTTTCCCACAAAGCGACGTCATCACACCCCAGTTGTGGAACCCCTATGTTGATTTGGGATCGTCATAGTTCATGATAGAGTGGGCATGCGACGATCTCAAAGCCCAATAACCCTTGAAAAATTTCCCATAACTCAAAATTGAACCATTAAAAATGAAAAATTCAACCATGAAAAGAGAGAGGGGAAGAAGAATACCTACTTCATAGAAGCGACTCGAGAAATCGTCCACCGGGTGATCTAGAATCGTGACTTTAAAATCAGAGGAAAAGGGGGGGTTTTGGCACTGGTTTGGTGAAAATGCAAGTGAAATGGTTAGTGGACTAGTTTTGACCTATTTTATTCACTTTTACCATTTTAATTTTAAATTAAATAAATTTTTAAATATTTTACCTATGCCTAAGCCTAATGAACTTTCCAAAGTGTCGATATTGTAGGTTGAGATATTTGAGGATGGAACTTTTGATATGGATCACTTATTTTTGGTCATTTTTACGTGTTTTTATGATGTATATCTACTTTTAGGGTTTTTCAGTAAAAACTCTAAGCATGGTCTTTATTCTTTCTCATGCTCATGAAACTATGAGAATGTAATCGAATAACCTTTTATCGCTTTTTCAGACTCATAATGGTAATACAAAAAACGAACACTATGGAGTCTCCTTTAAGCTATTTTGAAGATCCCTAAACATGAAAAGATAGTCGAGCGACCTTGTTCTTTTCACGCTCGTAAAAGTATTTGAAGAAAACGTCTGATGAGCAGTAGATTATCTCTTTTTTGGTCTCGTTGGACTAACTTACGAAAAAAGGACATTTTGAAGTTTTCTTTAAGTGTTTTTCAGACTCTCTAAACATGAAAAACCCCTGAGTTTTCCTTCTTTGGACTTGTAAAACAAGCATCGAAAGGCCCATATGGGACTGAACCACTGCTTCCTAGGGTTTGTTAAAAATAATTCGAGGGACTCATCTGAAGGATGAGCTTACATTACAAGCATATGTTATCCTCTTTAGTCTTGCATAAAAATAAAGAGGTACTTGGCAGAAATGGTGGGGGGAAATTGGGAAATAAATGTATATCTGTATATGTGTTAGTGGCAATAAGTCGGTCTTGAAAATGACACCCCTCTTGATCATAGTATCTGGGTTGGGAAATTGATTTTTCTCTCGTTTGACCATCTACAAGTCCATATTTTGGGTCCTCCTTGAGTCAATGCTGCTAAGACAATTGTCGTGTCATTCATATGTTCAAGAGAAGTTCAACCTAAACAATCCTTCTATCGAGTCGGCCATATGCAGTCCACAAATTCTTACCATGTCGACCTTCCTTGAGTTAGTCCTGCATCACTTTATGCTCCGATCTACTTCAAAACTGTTACATATTTCGGGTCATTGATGGGGGATACATTAAGGGCTTCCTGTGATGAGTATTTTCATGTTGAATTCGACTCATTATCCATGAATTAGACTTAGAAATCATTTAGTACCTTGGAACCTTCATGCCTCAATGGTAGGTCTCTTCGTTTTCAACAGTGGGTTCACATAATTGGCCCTCGATTGGAATATTCCATCGAGTGTTCGACTTCAACTCATTTATTCACATTTTTTGGATTGTACTAGAGTACCTTGAAGGTCATTGACATCAATGGTGATTTCCTTCACACTTGTTAATGGTATCCATTAATCACTGGTAATCAAGTGGTTTCTACCATGTTCAACTTCGACACCTATAATCACATGGCTAGATTCATACTTCAGGATGATGGAAATGAAGACCCTGGATCTCACCATATCATTCCAGGTTGTGATGGAGTATTCATAAGTCTATACTAACACATAGATCAACTATGTATGTCTCGTGGTTATGTCCAAATTTGAATTCTTTGAGCATAGATCCATAGTGTATTTCTCGTTGCTATGTTGAATCATGATGAAATGGATCCACAGTGTATGTTTGGTGCCCATGACTCACTTGAAAATTATGATTAGAGTCATTTTTAGTATGAGTATGGGAATGCCTACCTCAGAAGATGGTATATTATTATGCATATTCTTGATTGTTTGCAGGTTCCTCACCGATGTGCTCCTTGTTTTTGACACACATTCTACAAAGTATTTCAGTTGTCATAGGTTCCAACTTCATACTTTGGGGGTCATTCTATTACACATTATTTTGGTCACCCCTATGATCAACTGACAATATGTGCGTAACTTACTTCTATGTTCCTTGAAGATACTAAATGAGACTTTCTCCATGAGAAAAGTGAATTATCTTTATTTTCTTAAAAACCATATCAAAGGAGATCATCACACCCTGTTAAATGCTTGGGGTGTGATAATGTTTGATCGTTGCATGTTGCATCAAAATTGTATTGCAGCGTCACTGCATGTTTCTTGTGCATAGGGTGCGATGATGCTCAAACAAGAGAATAAGATGAAATTCACGAAAGTTCTAGAAGGGAATCTTCTAGAAGATGAGCTGGCCTCCGATCGGTTTGGATCTTACTCGCTTCTCTTATTTAGTGGGATCATCCTAATCTCCTCATGCATCCCTCTTTCACCCTATATAAATATGGATCTCTCATGGGAAAGGCTAGGATTGCTTATGCATGAAGAATTATGCTGAAGATTGTACTTGTGATAACTTTGCTTTAGCTCTCCAAGTCAAGTTGTAAATGCTTTTGATCAAAATAATTGGAGAAAAGGTGTGTTTGCTGAAGCAAAGGGTCATTGGAAGGGATATTGCAACATCAAGGCATGGGTTGTATTATCCACTTTCATTCAATATAATGCAATAATACATTTCTTCCCTATAAAGGTGTCTGTACTTTTATTGTATAACTCCTTGATCTTATACATCGACTTCATTGGAATATATATATCGTTGTTCTCTCTCTTTGTTGGTTTGTTCTTCTTAACAGGTTTACCATCCCACAAATCCAAAGATGGAGAAAGGATGACACTAGAGAGGATCAAACATTGTTTAAATGGTATGTATTCTGCCATGTTTTGTTCTAGCTTCTTGTTGAAGTTAGGGAGATTAGTTTGTGTCCTCACTTACCGATTTTTCCGATAACAAAGGTTGTTTCTCCTTTTTCTATTTTTTCTTGTCTTGTTCTCATATCATATGTTGTGAGGATCCCATGTAGTTCATACACTGTGAGCTTATCAAGATCTAGTCTATCTTCAAGGGTAGAAATTTTGGCATCATACCTCATAGGTAATGATCTCAAGATATTTTGGAAAATTGGTTTGTCTTTGAGTTCTTCTCCTAATGATCTGATTGAATTGACAATTTCATCAACTCTTTGAAGAGATTTAGCTATGTTTTCTTCCTCCTTCATTTTCAAGTTTTCAAACTGAGTTCTATAGGTTTGCAGTTTGGCTTCCTTGACTTTATTGTCTCCTTCAGATATGACCTTTAGATTGGCCTAGATCTCTTTTTCTGACTTACAATGCATTACCTTTACAAATACAGGATTGGTTAATCCTCCTAGAATATGATTGACTTCTCTTGAATTTTCATTTCATAACTTCTTTACAGCAATATCATTAGGTGGGGTAGATGGTGCAGTATAACCACTTTCAACAGCTTGCCAAACATCACATCTAAGGTCCATGAGATAAATTTTCATTCTTACACCCCATAATGCATAATCATTCCCTTTGAACATAGGTGATTTTTTGTAAGACATTCCCTCTTGTTGATCCATTGCTTCAGAATCTACCTTATAGTTGTTAGACTATGCAGAAGGCACCCTCTCTGATACCAATTATTGGAAACTTGGTCAATACTGAGAGGGGGGGGGTGAATCAATATTGGTTAATTATTTAAACTTTTGATAATTGTAACTTATTAAAAACAATTGATCAACAACAATAAACATGAATATAAAATCAACACATTAATACAAATTACAATAATGATTGGGAGACACCAATCTCCTTGTTTAGGGATTCAACCCTAGGAAGCACCAACTCCCTTGTTTTAGGGCACCAACCCTAGGAAGTACCAACTCCCTTATTTAGGGAACCAAACCTAAGAAGAATAAACTTCTTGTCTTCAAACTTTAATCAGTAAAGGACATTAGTCCTTCCTTTCCCCACCCTTCTACCCTCACTTCATAAGTATCTTCGACTTTCTTCCTTGGACTTTGTACTTGTTTCTGATCTTCTGATGTAGACCATAGAGGCACTTTCATTTCACCATTTTTGTCTTTTTATATACTTTCCAAAAGGTATAAGGTTGAACTATTGTGTCTTTTAGTAATGAAACATTGCATCCATTCATTTAATCAACACAAATGGTGATTTCATTAATTGGTTTTCGTACACAAAATTAGACATTGATTTCGTACGAAGATTCTAGAGTGCTGGAAACGAATTTTACAATTCTACGACATGGGTTTTGTGTAGAAAGTGACCAATTAGCCGAAACACAAATTTTTTCCCTGTAACATGTGTGAGGTATCCGATATAGATGGTTATTTGAAAGAAACTTTCCCATATTTTCCTTTTGTCGTCGGATGCCAGATCGACTTTAGTGCATTTTACCTTTTCATGAATGTCTAAATATACCTCCACATATCTCCTTTGTTGGTGACTATTTAAACACAACTTGTAAACATTTTACTTGATGGTGGATATTGAAATCAGTGCCCTCTCAACTGTGTTGGGCCCCAACAACTCCCCCTAAATTTTTACAAAATTTAAAGGGCCCCCATTAGAATCTTGATAATTATAGTGAGCTACAGAATCAACATTTTCAAATAGTTCCATACCTTGGCTTGATTTGAGACAAAATTAAGACATTCACTATTGTATGAGACATTCATTACAAGAGTATATGTCAAAAGTTAGAAACGATCATAAAAATCTCAATTTAAACAAAAACGTTATTTTTTTATCAAATGTTTACTTTCGTTTAAATTATGATTATGTGTTCATTATTTTGCTCATTAACAAGTTTGACTATTTTGAATAATGTGTTCAATACGTCATCAAATAATATCTTGGTTGGTTTCTCATTTTCATAAAATCATTTGGTGATATTAATTAATTAAATTATTTTTTCATTTTGCATCTCATAATAATAATAATAAATTAAAAAAGAATTATCTATCATTTGTTTGATTTTGTAAAAAACAAAATTAATATTTTTCTCTTCTCCATTAACTTGAAGCTTCTAGAATTTTAAGATCATTATAAACAATGTTTGTTTAGAACTTATAGTTAGCTTAAATTCATTTTTGATTTTATTGTTCTAGATTTTGTTTTATCCACAATTTTTAGGTTATTAATTTAGGTTTCTTTTTGTTTCACAGGTTTCTATTATCAAATAATTGATACGGATCTGATCATGGCTTGATTTTATTATCCAAATACGTTCAAGATGATTGATCCAAAAATAACATTGGATTGCTACAAATAATTTTATGAGCAACAACAGATAAAATTTGGAAAGGCGTCAAGATTAGATAGACGATTTTGCAGGACTGATTTAAGCCAAAACGTGACGAATTTGAAGAAACGGTTGAAAACTCAGAACCCAAATGGACCCATTTACCTTCCTCTTAGAGATTTTCCCAAACAAATGCATGGTTTGAGAGCTATTTGGGTCTCTTTACGAGGCAAATTTTAGGTGGCGAAAATTATTAGAGATGCCCAGCCAGTTCATTCATTTTATAAATATATGAGAAAGATCAGAGCCAAGGGAGCCAAGAATTGGAGAGGAGGATTTTTATCCTTTCTCTTTTGTATATTATTTCTTTTGTAAACTTTTTGTTTCTTTTCAAATGGAGTAATGGATGGCTGGAATCTTTGGGATAATGGACGAGTATTTTTAAAGAAGAATATGGAATTCCAGGTTGCTTAATGGCTTTTGTCCTATGAGTAAAATGGTTTTATTTTCATATAATATCTTTATATTCTTTGAATAATTGATTATTCATTGATTTAAATAGTTTTAGTTTTTTTTATCAATACATGGTTAATTATTATCATTTATGTATTATTTTTTTTTTTAATCTTTAAGAGTCTATTATCCAATAAAAAATTCTTCTAGGACTACAGAATGGACAAGTGATCTCAAAACTCAATAGAACGACATATATGCATTTTGGCTTTAGTCTTTTGTTTATAATGTTGTTATTTATGTTTTTTTAATCCTGTTACATGTGCAGGATTGATATCTTCAGATTAAGTGATTTGTGATGTGTAGGAGGTTTATATTATAAATACCATCTATTATTTGCTTCTCAAAATAAAAATGTTGTGATCATATCTTCGATTTAAATAATGAGATTTATCTTTGAGTTTTAAATTGAATGATAAAATGCATAGATTGCTTCTAGATTTATCTTGTTGTAATCATGTATAATTATGAGATCACAAGTTTATGTTTGTGTTTCCTTTTCTATCATTAAAACCTAAGCTGCCAATACATGTTCTGGATTTATTTAGAACAATCATAAGGTTCATTGTAGATTTCTCTCTTGGACATGGCATTTGGATGTCCTCCAACTATGCAAATGCTTGGATACACCTCACTAACTCACTGACAGGATAACTTCTTTGTATTTTTATATCATTTACATATCATTGAAACTAGAATGTATGGTTCAGGTTCGACTATCCACATGTTCATGTTTCATTGAATTTTTTGCAAGATTCTTTAAATTTATAAAGGAAAATATTTATGTGCTTTGTTTATCTGCTTCCTAGAAGAAATCATTTTTCACATTGATTTTCGTAAGTTTCAATTAAAACTTGCATCTTGTAAATCATGTAGATAAATGAGATTTGTATATCTTCTACTTAAATACAACTACTACAATTACATTAGAGCATATGTACATATATATAGTATTTTAATAACTAGTTAGTTATTTCTCTCTTTTATTCTTTTCTTTTAGTATTCTTAGATTGGCTAACGGATCCATTAAACTCGTCAGAATGAGTTACACCAAACGGCTTGGGTTATTTAGACAACCCCAGACCGGACTCGCTCTTCCAGTTGACAGACGGTCAATTTACCCCATCTACAAATGGCGCTAGAAGGAGGGCTGAGGTCGATTTAATGATTAAATGTTTCACCCCTCAGCTTTTCATAATTCCATATTTATAAATCCTTCTTATGTATCAGCTTATAATGCACTCTGAGGCAGGATAACTATTTGGAGTCAATTTCTTCAAATTCTTAATGGCTCTTACCCAAATCATTGTGTCGAAACATGCTTTTAATGTCTCACTACTAGTTATTTCCAACAAGACAACTGATCTCTTTTCAAAACTCACCTTTGATGGTGAAGGGAACACATCTGCAGTAGACCATATTTCTAATTTTTTTTATAAGTGTTTAAGACATAAGATAATCGATTCTAATGTTACATGCAGATTGTTCGCTCTCACTTTCCAAGGTCAGGTTAAGGTTTGGTTGGAATCTTTTCAGGCTAATTCTATTCATTCTTTGTTTGAGTTTGTATTTGAGTTTTTATCAGATTTTAGCAACTATGATTATGATGAATTAAGTGAAGAATTAAATTCCTTAAGGAAAGAAAATAGTGAATCATTCAATGATTTTACAATTAGGTTCATTCATGTTTGTATTAGATTCCCTTTGAAAGAAATGGCGCTTATTAATGAGTGGTTTGAATATATCGTTTCTCTCTCAGACAAGCAAGATCAATTAATTTT
>SNQJ01S0042297.1:46271-95959 GCA_010110895.2 Picea sitchensis | reverse complement strand
AAAACTTCATTTAGGCCCTCAAAATGGCCCCGGAAGTGAAAACCTGCTAAAAATAGTAAATTGCCAAAATGGCCAGAAAACTGTTTTGAGCCATTTGAAAAAGGTGGGTGGCCCCCGATATCCACCTGGATCACTCGTGTGGACACATGGAAGAATCACAAGGTGGGGGTTGCATGATAGATATGCAGACATGCGTCGCCTAGAGAAGGGATTCAACGCTCCGTTGATTTCTCGTGTCTCGAGGATTCACGGGATAAGAGCGTGAAAGCTCGACGCTTCAACCTGCGAGGTTGCGAATAGAGAAAAGCATCAAGGAAGGAGTCAACCCGGTGTTGACTTATCGCATCTGAGGAGATCACAACAGGAGGGCACGAGAGTTCAACCTGTGAACTCATGAAGGTGCGAGTTGCAAGAGGTGCTGGTATTTAAGCCCTAGCCTATGCTTACGTGTGGAGGGCACAAACAAGGAAAGAAGTCAACACTCCGTTGACTTCTCTTGTCTCATGGATTCGTGAGATAAGAGCATGGGAGCTCGATTTTGAAACTCGCAAAGTGGTGAGTAGTGAGAGGTGATAGCGGATTAGCCTAGCTGGTGGTCACACTCAGAAGGTGTTGACAAAAAGGAGCCATAATTGTTTCATGATTTCGGGTCTCACGGGATTGGAAAGGAGGAGTCGGGAGCTTCGACTCGCGAACTCATGATATCACGAGTTGTGACAAGTGCCATTGAAATTGGGCCTTGGTCATAGTGTTGTGGTCACTGGGGAAAGGTACAGCTCACACCTAGTGTAGTTCGCACATGGGAGCTTCCCAAAGGACCGGTGGATCGATAAGTGCAGATTCCAGCAGGGAGTCGAAAGGGTCGCTTCGACTCATGAGATAGAGTGAACGATCCTTAAGACCAAGAGGTCGCGCAGAGACTCTACCGAGGTAGAGGGTGTGTATGTGTTAGTAATGGTATCAGAGCCTTGACTTTTTCTGTAGATTTCAGGCAGAGAAGTAGAAGGCAAAAGAAGATAGAATGCTGGAGACTTTGTGGTGATTGCTTGCAGGTGAGCAACAGGTTTTCCAGGAGAGAAGACAGAGACAACGATATGGCTACTGAAGGCCATAGATATGCTGGAAGGAAAAACCCAGAGTTGATGAGAAGATCTGAAATAGATGAAGAGCTCACTGATATAAGGGTGGAGATAGAAAAGCTTGCATTGCAGATGAAACAAAACGCCAAGTCGAGATAGGTATACGAATGGCCCATGAGGAAGCCGAAAACAAAATGGCCAGTTAAGGAGTTGATGGCTAGAAGACAGCGTAGGCTGTTGAGAAGGTGGTTGAGGCATGCTAAAATCCACAACAGAACAGAAGAGAGGGTTCAGATATGTGAGCTAGAGACTGGAAGAAATCTCAGTGATGATAAGGAGGATGAAATGGGATCAGCTGAAGATCTCAGGAACTGCCAAGAGGTAAGAGAAGAAATTTCCAATTTCTAGGTGGGCAAAGAGTTGAGATCAACTGAGGATCTCATAGACTGTCATGAGGACAGCCAGGGAAATTCACATTTCCATGTGGGCAATGCATTGAGATCGCTACGGGATCTCATAGACTACCAGGAGGGCAGCCAAGAGTTTCTAGTTTTCCAGGTGGGCAAGGGAACAAAGAAGGGATCATTTGATTCCATATACTGTTAGGAGGGCAGTAGAAAATTCCCAATTTGCTAGGTGGGAAGGGATAAGTAGATGAGACTATCTGAGGGTCTCATAGACTCAGAGGTGAATTTGGATCAGCAGATGCAGCTAACAGAGGAGGAATATCGGAGAAATCTTCTGATGATTGGAGGAATTCAGGTATTCCTACCACATATCCTGGAGGAGGTAGAAATCTGTGTTGAAGATGCAGCAACAATAGAAGAAGGACAGCTAACAGAAACTATCGGAGAAGTATTGGAGCAGACTTTGGAAGTTGCCCAAGCAAAAAGAGAAGATGATCATTCTGAGGAGTGTCTCAATGCTTTCAGCTAGGAAGATGAGAAAGCTGCAGCACTGAAGTTGGAAGAAGAAGAAGCTGAAGAGTAGGCAGGTAGATTAATCACTCCATGGGAGATGGAGCTGGAGATGCTAGAGGATTGGCTGAACAATCCAGAGTCAGAAAAAGAACTGACAGAAGTTGAGCTGTCAAAGAAGGTGACTGAACAACAGGTCAGTCAAAAGAAGACTGCAGAGATGAAATCTGTAGCAGGGTGGCAAGTTAAGGCCATAGAAGAAGATGAGGATGGCATGGGAGATCATAGTGATCTACCCATTTGCAGAAAATAAATGCAGCTGAGGAAACTGCAAAAGCGAAGCCAGCCACTGGAGAAGCTGGACGAAGTGATCGAGGAGATCAGAGAGCTAATGATCAAGTTAGCAGAGACTTCCAGTGAGGAGAAGAGAAGAAGAATAAAGGAAGTAGAAGCAGCAGCAGCAACAGTAGCGCAACAGGGAGATGGAGCAGATGAACAGCTCCAGAAATTTGTTTGGGATCCAGGAGGATTTCAACAGCTGAGATGGGAAGCTCATGAGTAGGAGCTCATGAATTTTGCAGCTGAGGAGTATGATGCAGGAGCATCTCTCCACATCATCCAGCTAGACAACTAGCCACGTCAACGCGTGCATTCAAAGCTGAAGAGAGGCGCATCCCTCGTCTTCCATTTTGAAATTGAATGTAATTAAATGTCTTAGGTTGTTGAGCCGTGAGGCCGTGCTATGCGCATATACTATAGGTATATAGACCTTTAATGTTTGAAGGATGAGATCTAGATTCGATTCGTAGTCTAGACATCCCATTCAATGTAATTGAATAGGGTAGGTAGATTGGAGGGGAGAGCTCGACGAGTCCCTCTTGTAAAAGATCAATTTCGATCTCATTTGGTGATGGTTTTTAGGAAGGAGAGAGTGGAAGAGAAAGAGCCGAGACTCTTTTAAAGTCTGAGCTCAAGGACACCTTTGTAAAGAGGCATTTACATTAATATAAACCAGAGCATATTTTCTTCCATGTTTTATGTGTTATGTGGATGTTTCATTGTGTTCTTTTGTGTTGTAGATGTATGTTAGACATTTGCAGGGAGTTGTTTGATTTTCAGGCTTGAAATATTCTTTGTGGTTTCATGCTAGGAGGGAACGACAGAGTACTGCAGTCTCTGAATACCAGTGCATAGATGCAATTATGAACTCTGTGGATTCAGACAAAGATGAGCCAGGTGGGCACAGAAGCTGAAGTCATTAACTTAGAGGAAGACCTTTGAGGTTGTTGAAACACCTCAGGAGGCAAGGTTGTGGAGAAACACAGTTGCAGACAGAATCTCTAAGGAGTTATATAAGGCTATGTCAGGTGGGCATTGAGTGAGTGCAAGGAGTGCACAAAAGAAGAACTCTACTGTGAGTTCATTAGAAGCAAGAATCATCTGAGAATTCTTGATACTCTGCCAGGAGGGCATTGAGTAAGTTCTAGAGCTCATAGAAGGAACTCTTTGAGTTCATAGATAGAAGAAGAATTTAGGGAAGGATCTTCGCAAACTTTCCAAACACCTTGAGTACTCAGCAATAAGTTGTTTGAGTAGAAGGTTAGCCAAGAGGGCATCTGAATTCTCCATCTGAGGGAGAAAGGAAAAAGGACAAGTTTCCTTGGAGGTCAAAGCTATAGGAAAGCTCAGGACCGATAACACCTTGTGTGCGTAGAGGTTCTGCAAGAAGAGCAGAAGCCGAAGTATCCTTTGATGATTCGAGGAGAGAAGCTCAGGAGGAACAACGCCATTGTGAACACAGGTGAGACTTAAGACTAAGAGCTCGCCGAAGCAAGGTCAAGGTCGAGGCCTTTAGCCATGGAGAAATCTTCCAAGTAGTGGAAGGAAGTGCATGCTTAAGAGGGAGAGTACAACTACCATTGGATCAGACCAGAGAAGAGATCTGGGCCCTCGAATTTCCTACGTCCAAGGAGTAGTGGAGGAGTGCACAAAGAAGGGATGGATCTGAATCGTCATATCTTAGCCATAGAACCCGATAGCCTTTAGATCTGTAAGGAGTTGTGAGGGAGTTAATCCCTCATACAGTAGAGTGGAGACGAAAGTCCTGAAAGGTGTTGGCATATTGAGATTTTGGCCTTCGGGATATCGGAGGTCCTGAGGACGAGCAGTCGGGACACTCCACATCGAAAGTCCCAAAAAAATGAATTTGATCTAAGCCGTCCATCTGAGGGAGGATGCGTGTCACATGATCATCCATTTTGGAGATTCGAGCACCGGGACTCACAGAGGTGAGCATCTTGACTTCGTGAGTAGCGAAGTCCTGAGGAAATATGAGCCGTTCGTCTGAGGGCAGATGTGTGTCACGAGATCCTCTCTATCGAGGATTCGGACATCGGAGGTCAGAGAGAGAAGTTATTCAACTTCACGAGTGGTGAAGTTGTGAGAGAATCGTAGCCATCCATTGGAGGAGGACAGGTAGCAGAGATCAAGGGATCTCGCGAACTCGGAGGTTCACAAGGTGAGAGCCCAAAGGTTGGGTGCTCCAATTCACGAAGTTGCAAAATCGCGAGGAGTGGGGACAACCATTATATCCAAAGAACGGGAGGACCGTTGGATCAGAAACCCCATCACGTTTCGCGCATTTGGAGGTTTGGGGGTTGAGAGGACCTCGTCTTGACTGCCGAAGAGGTGAAGTGCTGAGAGCCGAGGCTCGTGTGGACACATAGTAGAATCACAAGGTGGGGGCCACATGATAGATATGCAGACACACGTCACCTAGAGAAGGGGGTCAACGCTCCATTGATTTCTCATGTCTCGGGGATTCGCGGGATAAGAGTGTGAAGGCTCGATGCTTCAACCTGCGAGGTTGCGAATAGTGAAAAGCGTCAAGGAAGGAGTCAACCCCGCATTGACTTATCGCATCTCAGGAGATCGCAACAGGAGGGCACGATGTTTTGACTCGTGAACTCACGAAGGTGCGAGTTGCGAGAGGTGATGGTATTTAAGACCTAGCCTACAGTTATGTGTGGAGGGCGTAGACAAGGAAAGGAGTCAACACTATGTTGACTTCTCTTGTCTCGAGGATTCACTAGATAAGAGCATGGGAGCTCGACGTTGAAACTCGCGAAGTGGCGAGTAGTGAGAGGTGCTAGCGGATTAGCCTAGCCGACAGTCACACTTAGAAGATGTTGACAGAAAGGAGCCATAACCATTTTGTGATTTCGGGCCTCACAGGATTGGAAAGGAGGAGTCGGTAGCTTTGACTCACGAACTCGCGAGATCGCGAGTTGTGACAAGCGTCGTTGAAATTGGGCCTTGGTCATAGTGTTGTGGTCATTGGGGAAAGGTAGAGCTTGCGCCTGGTGCAGTTCACACAGGGGAGCTTCCCAAAGGACCTGTGGATCGATAAGTGCAGATTCCAACAGGGAGTCGAAAGGGCCACTTCGGCTCATGAAATAGAGTGAACTATCCTTAAGACTGGGAGGTTGCAGAGAGACTCTACCGAGGCAGAGGGTGCATCTGCGTCAATATGTCAAAAGTTACAAACGATCATAAAAATATCAATTTAAACAAAAACGTTAATTTTTATCAAATGTTTACTTTCGTTTAAATTATGATTACGTGTTCATTCTTTTGCTCATTACCAAGTTTGACTATTTTGAATAATGTGTTCAATACTTCATCAAATAATATCTTGGGTGGTTTCTCATTTTCATAAAATCATTTGGTGATATTAATTAATTAAATTATTTTTTCATTTTGCATCTCATAATAATAATAATAATAATAAATTAAATCTTTTTTATCTATTATTTGTTTGATTTTGTAAAAAACCAAAATTAATATTTTTCTCCTCTCCATTAAGTTGAAGCTTCTAGAATTTTAAGATCATTATTAACAATGTTTGTTTAGAACTTATAGTTAGTTTAAATTCATTTTTTATTTTATTGTTCTAGATTTTGTTTTATCCACAATTTTTAGGTTATTAATTTAGGCTTCGTTTTGTTTCACATGTTTCTATTATCAAATATTTGATACAGATCTGATCATGGATTGATTTTATTATCCAAATATGTTCAAGATGATTGATCCAAAAATAATATTGGATTGCTACAAATAATGTTATGAGCAACAACAAATAAAATTTGGAAAGGCGTCAAGATTAGACAGACAATTTTGCAGGACTGATTGCGGCTAAATAGTGAGGAATTTGAAGAAATGGTTGAAAACCCAGAACCCAAATGGACCCATTTACCTTCCTCATAGTTATTTTCCCAAACAAATGCATGATTTGAGAGATATTTGGGTCTCGTTATGAGACAAATTTCAAGTGGCGAAAATTATTAGTGACGCCCAGACTATTCATTCATTTTATAAATATATGAGAAAGATCAGAGCCAAGGGAGCCAAGAATTGAAGAGGAGGATTTTTATCCTTTCTCTTTTGTGTATTATTTCTTTTGTAAACTTTTTATTTCTTTTCAAATGGAGTAATGGATGGATGGAATCTTTGGGAGAATGGATGAGTATTTTTAAAGAAGAATATGGAATTCCAGGTTGCTTAATGGCTTTTGTCCTGTGAGTAAAATGGTTTTATTTTCATATAATATATTCATATTCTTTGAATAATTTATTATGCATTGATTTAAATAGCTTTAGTCTTTTTTATCAATACATGGTTAATTATTATCATTTATGTATTAATTTTTTTTAATCTTTAAGAGTCTATTATCCAAAACAAAATTCTTCCAGGACTACAGAATGGAGAAGTGATCCTAAAACTTAATAGAATGACATATATGCATTTTGGCTTTAGCCTTTTGTTTATAATGTTGTTATTTATGTTTTGTTAATCCTGTTACATGTGCAAGTTTGATATCTTTAGGTTAAATGATCTGTGATGTGTAGGAGGTTTATATTATAAATACCATCTATCCTTTGCTTCTCAAAATACAAATGTTGTGATCATATCTTTGATTTAAATAATGGGATTTATCTTTGAGTTTTAAATTGAATGATAAAATGCATAGATTGATTCCAAATTTATCTTGTTGTAATCATGTATAATTATGAGATCATAGGTTTATGTTTGTGTTTCATTTTCTGTCAAATAAACCTAAGCTGCCAATACATGTTCTGAATTGATTTACAACAATCATAAGGTTCATTGCATATTTCTCTCTTGGACATGGCAGTTGGATGTTCACCACTCATGCAGATGCTTGGATACACCTCACCAATTCACTAACAGGATAGCTTCTTTGTATTTTTTTGTCATTTACATATCATTAAAACTAGAATGTATGGTTCAACTTTGACTATCCACATGTTCATGTTTCATTAACTTTTTTGCAATATTCTTTAAATTTATAAAAGAAAAACAATAAATATTTTTATGTGCTTTCTTTATCTGCTTCCTAGAAGCAATCATTTTTCCATTGATTTTTGTAAGTTTCGATTAAAACTTGCATCTTGTCAATCATGTAAATAAACAAGACTAGTATATCTTCTGCTTAAATACAACAACTACAGTTACATTAGAGCATATGTACATATATATATATATATATATAGTGTGTAGTAATTAGTTAGTTATTTCTCTCTTTTATTCATTTCTTTTAGGATTCTTAGATTGGCTAACGGAGCCATTAAACCTGTCAGAAGGAGTTACACCAAATGGCTTGGGTTATGTAGACAACCCCGGACCAGAATCGCTCTTCCAGTTGACGGATGGTCAATTTCACCTGTCTACAAACTGCTAGTCACTAAAGATTTGACTTGGTATTCACCCTTTTTTCGTATTTACTTCCTTATTCAACCGAAAAACATCTTTTTGGTTGACTCAACTAGGATAAATTTTGACTTGATTATTTCAATTCAGGGCAACCCAACTTGCTTCATGGTTGACCCGACTTGTATTTCCCAATTTAAGTTTTCTTCAACTTCGACCTTTAGGTTACTTATTTCTTGGACTGACTCAACTTAGAAGAAAAATGACTTGTGTAATTCGACTTTGGTCATCCTGAGTTGCTTTGGTTTTGACTTCGACTTCGGCTTTGATCTTCGACTTCTTCGATTTCAACTTGTTCTACTTATACAACTTCTACCTTTGACTTCTTCTACTTATATGAATTCAACCTTTGACTTCTTTGACCTCTTCGATCTCGACCTTCGATTTCGACCCCCAATTTCTTTGACTTCGACTTTCAACTTTTTCAACTTCTTCAACTTCAACTTGTTGTTGAGTTGTTTATACTAGACTTCTTGATATCTACTTCATTTTATTGAAACACTCGACTTTGATATTTTCTCCTTTCATTTACATAGTTGTCTTGACCCATTTAATTGTTTTGAATTGACTTAGGGTTTGACTAGTCGAGACAATTATTTACAACTCGACTTAAGACTTGACTGGTCGATATTTTTCTTATTGAGACTTTTATACTAGAGTTAATGATATCTACTTGATTCTTTTTGTATAAATTCCAATACCAAATCCATGCCCAACATTGGCCATATTGGTCTTGTTTGTCATCAATGCCAACTCCATAATATTAGGTCCAACCATGATTACTCCCGAATTTTGAATGAACGATTAGGATTCCATGATCCTTCACAAGGGATTCTTCTATGTAGGCTCTGTCTTCTACATGATATAATGGTCCAGGATTGTCCCAAGAACTACATCAACATACATGATTCTTCCTTGATTATTTTCAAGTTTACTGTGGGGATTTCAATCCCAATAACACTTCTGCAATGCACTCTCCCTTTTGAGCTTTCTTTCGTACTTTCCAAAGACCTTAACATTCCATGCTATGATTATATGTGTGTATTCTTTGTAGAATCTCTTCGTTATCTCCCATGATCTTTAGGAACATAGGATCATTGTTGATTCTATCATGATCAATAGTGATAACAAATTGTTTCTGCCCCAAGGTGATCTTCCTTTTCCTCTGATTATTGTACATTTTTTAATCATGTTTCCATCAATGACAAAAAACAATCAATAATGCCAACACCCCATGCCCAAAGGTCTTACCCCACTCTACCTCGTACTCACACGTGGCTTGGATAGTTTTCCCTCAAAAAACACCTTTGACTTGAGGATTGACTTGCCCAATAAGACATCTTGACACCCCTCCCATGCCTAAATTTGAAAAATTGTATAAGGTCTTTGAAAATTTATTTAGCTTGAAAATGGGGGTTTGATGCACATGTTGGATTAGTTTGATTATTAGATATGGATTACTTGGCATGATCATGTGACGTATGGAACCTTGGAGGGTGTATATTTTTGTCTTTGTAGTACCTTTCCTGGTGGACATGTATTCATGAGGATATGACTTGTTCGGACCTTCATGGATTTGGATCCCATTGATGGATGTAGAGACCCCATGTCTGGGTCAGGCTTGTGATGACTAGTTGCACAATAAAGAAAGGGGGTTGATGCCTTTGCTGGCACTCTGGCATGGCTAGGAGACCAGATGCCATCCCTCTCCACTTGGACGTTGGCCTTTGGAGGCTTGGACGCCACCCTACTATCCCATTATATCACAAGGTCTTGGGATTTGCGATGGAGAAGGATTTAATGTGGTATTTTGGCACGTGTGAGAATGATCCAGGGCCTTTGGAGGCCATGTGTTGTACTTATATTGCTCAATGTTTCACATTGGATTACCAATGTCACCCTAGAAGGGAATGACATCACCCTTTAAGGGTCATTTTGTAAAAAATGAATTTATTTTAATTAAATGGAAAAATTAAGAAGTAGGCTCAAAATTGTGAAAAGACACAAATTTTGATTAATAAGGCTAGGATTTCCCATATAAATATGGCTAGACTAATTCATTTTTAGATATAAATTTTCCTCGCAAGAGGACCTTGATCTGAAATTGTTTCCCTATTGAGGCTACTTGACTTAAACTACTAGTGCACACCTTCTTGGAGAGGATTCTTTAGATGTTAATTGGCTATTTTGTGGTGGTAAAGTGTTGTTGACGGTTGAAATAGACTGCTTGTCAACTGGAAGAGTGAATCCGGTCCGGGGTTGTCTAATTAACCCAAGCCGTTTGGATTAATTCACTCTGACGGGTTTAATGGCTTCGTTGGCCAATATAAAGTCCTAAAGGAAGAGGAAAATAACTAAAATAAATACAATAACTTACTAAATAATAATCACTGAAATATATATGTACATCTATATATATATATATATATATATATACAGTTTATCTAAATAATATTTNCATATATACAATATGTATAAATCACGAGTTTTAATCTGAACTCATAAAAATCGAATGTAAAATGGTTCTTTTAATGACAGTAATAAAGAAAGCAAAAGTACTATTTGTTTTTGGTTTGTTTTCTTGTTTATATGCATTCATAAGATCTAATATTAAACTACTTAATTAAATAGGAAGATATAGATAGTGAAAATTATAATATATATAAAAACTTCTATAATAAGCAAGCAAATGAAATAAAAGAATAGACTAACCTATTATTCACTTTGAGGAGTATGCGTCCAACTGTTTGCATGAATCATGCATTAGTCCATCCACGAGATAAATCTGCTCTGCATCTTCACATTGTTTGGTACAAAAGCTAAACTGTGCATTGACTGGTGTAATTAATTGATAAAACAACAGGACACAAAATAGTTACAGTGATATAATAGACTACAAGCGATAACACATGAGATAAATCCTATAGTTACATATTTCATTTAATCAATCAACATATTTAAGGTAAACCTTATAATATGAATTGAAATATCATTCAATTGTTTTGATAAAACTGAAGCATAAAATCATGAACCATGAAGAAAAAATATCTTGGGAACAAAACAATCTGCGAAGACGAAAGCTATCTGCAGTCATTCAATTACCAAGGTAAAAAAATTATAGATCACAACAACATTCACAGATGACTAAAGCATAAAGTAAATATTTGTTATGTCTAAATTTGAGTATAAGTTGTTCACAATAAGCCCCAGGCCAAGATGTGTCTGATTACAAAATGATGGGTTTATAAAGGCCTCAGAAAAGATAATTGTTTCTGTTCCTGAGATCAAAAATTTATTTCAAAAATAAAGGGGGATGCAACCACCCTGATCCTACTAAATCCTCCAAAACTAACAACAGTTCATTTCTGTTCAAAATGCATCAAAGATATGACTGGAAGATCTTAAGGATGACTCGGATCAAATTTGTAATCATGAATATCCTGAAAAAAAAAGAAAATAGAAAGATTTAGATGCATTTCTAACCATTAATTCACACAATTCGAATTAACATAACTGGCTACAGAATCCTACGATTCTGTAGCTAGTTATTAGTAAATGAAATCCAATTTATTGTAAAATAACGCAATCTAATTTTAACAAATAATCCTATTTTAAGATGAAGAATCATACCTCCAACTATGAAATCAAATCGTATCAGGCAACCTTGGAATTCAAAATGGATGTTGCAGCCTCCACATTTTTAAATACTACATTGCCTGTTGTCTTTATACGTTTTTCTTTGCCTTGAATAACAAATTCGAGTCTATGGTTTTCACTCATTAATACATCGATCTGATCCTTTAAAGCCTTAACCCGTGACTGTAGGATAGGGATATCAGTATAATATCTATCAATCCATGATAGACAGACTTCACAATTTGACTGTGTAACGGTTGCATGGGAACAAACTTGGTTGTGAACCAGAGCACCTTCCATACTGACAGTGGATTCATTAACCAATTTGACACCAGGAAACTCTGGATTGTTTTTCAAACAGGGAGGCAAATTATCAACAAAGTTATAGGGCCAATCAAGGTGTGTGTCGAACGAATGAAGGTCTTCTACAATGAGGAACCTATCGTTTTCAGAGTCTGAACTTTCATGGACTTTGATCATAATGATTGAACTCGGATGAGAGTTTGACTTGTTACGAAGTCTCCTAGAAATTAGCCTCCCAACTCTCTTGTTCTTAAAATTTATATTAATATGGTTCTTAGATCTCTTTCCTGTAGGTTTCTTTAAATTTTAACACAGTCGTTTGGATGTATAATATGCTGACAGGCCTGTTCAATAACCTTTGGATCAATCAAGGATTTTCTATAAGGGGGTGAGACACAGGTCTGGCAAGGTGAGAGAGACATCGTAGGGTGTACAAGGGTCTCCTCAACCATGAGTTTATCTACCACCTCCATATCAGGGTTACCATAGCCGTTTCGGGTTATGAATGAATCCCAACTATCACTTTATAACTCTAATTGATGCATGAGCAGGATTTTAATTAGGCCATGATGGAAAAGGCTAGAGTTTGACTGCTGTTTTTTGTATCTTTTGCCCATTTTATAAAGACTCCTTAGTAAGTAATACGGCATGTTCAAAGGAAAGCCCATAAAAATCATAAGAAGATGCAAATGGTACAAAAACACAAGCCCAAAACGTCCCTCACAGGTAACAAATTTCTTTACCACAGTGAGCAAATCGTGCCACCAAGCTTTTAGGAAGGAAATGGGCATACCTTTATCACACCCTTTTATTTTCCGAGATGTAAACAACGGGCTCCAAGGAACTTCCTCCACTTTTGCATTTTTAAACCACCTTTGACTGCTTGCTTGTAGCCCTGTAGCTTGACTCAATAAATCCTCTGTAACCTCCAATTGTACATCACCCACCTTCGCTCTACATCCATCAAAGGAGAAAGTGAATTCCTAGACAACTTCTAAATTGAAACCCTGAAACTTCCTAATGAAAACGATCCAGCCACTTCTCTCCAAATATTCCTTGGCATCGTCATATAAGAGCAGAGTTTGAATGTCGTTTGGTTCAACTCTCACAACAGGAGCCATGATGGATGAAAGGATAACGAATCAGACACAGCACATAGAGAGGTTTTTGCAAGATAGTCTAGAGCCATAACTCGAGCCCGTGAAATTCCAACAGTGAACAGTGTATGAACATAAACTCATAACAATTATATGGGTGTTTAATTGAAATGCATGCAAAGAGGGTTTGCACAGCCCAAGGCTAGTCTCGGGAATGATGTCTGTCTGCAAATCGTAAAGCCACCTTTGCATCTAGTACGAGTCTAGGACCAAAGGATTAAAATGAATAATAAGTGCGCGCATCGTGGGTTCTATCACAAGGTCTGGGTAAATCAAAAAGCAAAGGTTTAGAAAAAGAAACATATAGCCAAGACTCAAACAAAACCATACCAAAAAAAAATCATGGGGGTCCTTTGTTTATATAGCCATTAATCTCTAAGCATGCTTGGTGCTACAAGGATTGAAACAAAGAGGGTAACTCTTCATGGAAAGGAACCAAACTTCATAAGTAAACTGTATGAACAATTTTCCTTTGATGAAATTTTAAAACAAAAAGATAACACAGTCGCAAATTTTCATGCTTCGTATTCATGCTTCCAGTCATGAACGAAGCATGAAAGAAAAGAAAGAGCGACAACTTACAACTGTTGTTTCAAAAATTGCGTCATGAAGAGTAATGAAAATAAATGACTCCAGTTCGGCAGCTATGTAGATCAATTAATTGATATAAAAAGTTAACAAACATTGTTGAGCTGCCAACAAGTGCTAAAATAGGGTTTATTCTTGATTATTCTTAGTGAAAGTAAGTAAATTATGCAACTTCTTTTATGTATTGAATGTTTTTGGTTAACTTTACTTGCTTCATATTGAAGATTATGAAATTTCTTGTTGTAAACCCTAGGAAAGGAACACAAGGTACTTCTTCCTTTCTCTAGCCTATTGAAATATATATTTCAATAGTTCAAGGAGAGAGGTTTACACTAGGGCCTAAAAGTGCTTATGATCTAGTGGAATCCATGTTTAAGACTTGAATGCTAGAGGCCTTGAAGTGCCAATACTTCTAGCATTTATGTCTTTTTCCTTTGAACAATATTATCATTGTCATTTTTGTCCAAGATAATTTGTTTTTGTAATTGACACCATAAGCCCAAGGGGCATTGATTTGTATGCTCTTATGGATGAATGTGATCAAAACAAATCTAAAAATATATTCCTTGAAGCTTATACTAACATATCCTAACCCTAACTTAGCTTTAAAAACTAACTTTATGGTTGTTGTTTCAAAACACTGCTAAATCCACCTTAACTACTACTAATTTGTTGCATAAATAACTTTAATTGCTAGCTAAAGTTACTAGAATTTGCTTGTAACAATTGCTAATCAATCTACTGAGTAAATGCCAAGTTTTCATTGTGATTTCGAGCAATTATGAAGTTTATTTGTTATGGCTGTTATGAATCTTTTACTATTGTTGTAAATTTTGTAACTTGCTGCAATTTTATATCATCTAGCACCTTTTCTTACCATCTATTATCTTTGAGTCTTTATTATCACTATTGGTACTTGGAAATTGTCATATATATGCTATAATTTTCTTGTTCCAGGCAGGTACCCAAAAGCACCTTTGTTGCCTCAATCTCTGATACATAGACTTTGTTGAATTAGGTGACCAGTGAGAGGGGGGGTTTTATTAACCATATCCTTATCGTTCCCATCCCTTTAGGTCATCGGGGACACCTCCCCTGGGGTAGACCTATTCTACTCCTAAAAGTGGGGATTTCCTATTGAGGTGTCAATGATAGGATGTCTTTTTATTATGCCAATTTCACCTACTTATCTTAGGATTTAGACAAGTACAAATTGCACGATAACATGGCCAAACCATCAAATGCATGAGATCATAAAATGCTGGTGAATATTTAAATCAACCTTTTGAATAATACTTGGTTCGATTAGGTATTGACTGGTATTGGTTGGTTCCTCAAACACCTTAGTAGAATATCTTTGTAGAATGTCTTTGTAGAATGCAATAATCAGAATTTAGTCGAAATGACTAGATGTATTTTGTAGGAGAATGATATTCCTCCTCACTTATGGGCTGAAGCATTGTATTGTGAACACTATCTTCTCAATCACATATCGAATCAAGTTGTTCCTTCCATGACTCCAGTCAAACGATGGCATCGAAATAAGATTTTAGTAGGCCACCTCCAAGTGTTTGGATGTGTTGTTGGAATCATATTTCTTATGATTGTAGGAAGAATTTGGATGGAAAGATTCATGCTTGCATCATGATGGGCTACTCTGAAGAGTTGAAAGCATATTGATTATTTGATCCTGTCAAATGGAAAATCAATATCAAATGAAATGTACAATTTGATGACAAGTATTCTGGAATTAAGTTGAATGCCTCCTCTAGATTACTGCAGGATGATCCCTTTGATGTTGTCTTTGACACTAGTTTTTTTGTTCCATACTCCATTCCTTTGACTAGACAATCGAGCCTTATTCCTATTTCAACTAGACTGTTGACCTCTAAGTAAACTAGTTTGTTGTCCTCTATTTCGATTGGTCCACCGACTAAAGACCCTCTGAATTCTGATCGACCTACTAAAGTGAACTGTATTTCACCCATTTCTTGTCTACCGATATGGGTTTCCAATACAATTGAAGTTGTTGAAGCTGATACCAAAGATGGTTCCTCTAGATGACAAACTCAAAGTCAAAAGAAACATGCCAACATTGCCTTGATGAATCGTGTACTTGAAACTTTTGATCATGTTTCCTACTCAGATGTTGAAGGATGACCTAAATGGGACCAGGCCATGTAGATAGAAATTTATTCTTTGTCGAATAATCACACTTGAGACTTAGTTCAATGACTGCAAGGAAATAACATTGTGAAGTGTCGATGGGTCTACCGAACCAAATTTACCTCTGAAGGTGTTGTTGAACAACATAAAACATTCCCAATTGTGAAGGTATTTTATCAACAATAAGGCATCAAATACAATAAAACTTTGCTCCTATTTCAAAGATGAACTTTATTCGACTGATTATTTCCCTTGCTGCTCATTTTGAATGGAAAATCCATCAGATGGATGTGAAGAGTGCCTTTCTTCATGGAGACCCATCTGAATAAATTTTCATGGAACATCCACCTAGTTTTGTGACATATTATAATTTGGTTTTTCAACTCAAGAAGTCGCTTTATGGTTTGAATTAGGCCCCTCAATATTGGTATGCTAATATCAACAATTTCTTTCTTCAACTTGGTTTTAAAATTTGTGAATCTAATCACATATCGTATCTACTACATACCAATGGAGACACATTGATTATTGATGTATATGTAGATTACTTACTCATTAATGGAAATAATAATTATTTCATCCTTAGATTGAATAAATAGCTTTCTAACTCCTTTGATATGACAGATCTTGGTCCTCTACATTATTTTTTGGGTCTTCAAGTATTACCACTATGTGATGTTTTTTTCACTTCTCAATCTAAATATATGATGGATATGTTGACATTTTTCAATATGGATGATTTCAAGTCGTGTGCTACTCCTTTTCAGTTTGGAGTAAGGCTTACCAAAACCTATCAAACACCCGCAATCGATGCTACCCTTTATCATCAATTGTTCGATGGTCTTATTTATCTTACTCATAGTCGACTTGAAATTTCCTTTGTTGTAAGTGTGGTTTCTTGGTTTATGCAGGACCCTAAATAAAGTCACTGGAAAGAATTCAAATGAATTATATGTTATGTCAAAGGTACCACTCATTCTAGTATCAAGTATTGTCGAACTTTAGATTTGTTGGTCGGCTTCATCGAATCTGACTAGGTTGGCGATAGTGACGATTGAAAGTCCACTTATGTCTATTTTTTTTTCTATAGCACTAGACTGTTGGTGTGGTTGTGAAAGAAACAAAAGGTATTCTCTTTTTCGACTATGGAAGCATAATATCATGGTGGTGTTCATGTAGGTACTGAAGCAGTATGAATCTACCAACTTTTTGGAGAACTTTTCCTTCCTATTCATACCTCGACTACAATATATTGTGATAACTAGAGTGCTATACATGTTGTTAACAATCATGTTTCGCACAGTAAGTTGAAGCATGTTGATGTCCATACTCACTACTTGAGACATTTGGTTCATGAGAACATTATCTCTCTTGAATATTACATAATAGATGATCGGGTGCCTAATATATTCACCAAACCTTTAGCTGAAGCTAGATTTGTCAAGCTTCATACGATGCTTCGGATTCACGAAATTGCAATTATGGGAGGGGTGTCATAATGACATAATTTCACCTCCTAAATTTATAGAGATTTTGTAACACCCCAAGGCCGAGCCCCTACTGAATTGTAATTATGTTTATAGGTTGGTGAGCCAAGTGTTTATAAGCTGAAGAATTATATGTTTATTAGGCCAGAGAGCCTAGATGCTTAAGGCCATGAGCCTGATTTTTTTATATGTAAATGCACATGTCATTAATAAAATTACACTGTTGTGTGTAGACCGACCACGAACAAAGAGTTATGAGGGACTAATCTCCACTAGGTAGGGTAAGGGAGTGGGCTAAGTGTCAAGGCCTAGGGGCTAAGCTAGAAGGATTACCTTTAAGAGAATAATATTTTATTATTCTTTCCTAAAAGTTAAGGTGGACATGATAGGTGTTGTATTAAGTTCCTCGGAAAGGTAATGAGTGTTAAGTGGAACTCATGTGGCTTCAGGAAGACATGTGTCAACCTAGGTGCATGCAGTTTATAGCTAGGAAAGCCATCTCATTAGGGGTTCCTCCTCACGATTCTCACTACCCTTATGATTCTCTGGAAGTCTGTCACCCTACCCAATTCACCACTGACTCACATATTGAGCCATCATCTCCATCGTCGACCTCTGAACAAGAAAACACCCTGTAACTACTTGAGCTGTGTTGTGTCTTAATTGTTGACTGTTGCATCCCACACAGTTCCTTGAATGAGTGTGGCTTTCTGCCATCGTCTGTTCTTTACTGAGCTATTTTTGTTGCCATCATATTTTCGGGAATTGACTTAGAAGCTGGATTAAAGAAGAAGGTTGTCAGGAATGTGGTTTGAAGAGGCAGCTTGTCAGGCCTGTGGACTGAAGAAGCAGGTTGTGAGGCCTGGAAGCAACTCTCTCCAGGTGAGAGAAGTTGTTGGGGAAGTGATTTCCCAGAGGGAGCCCAAATGTAGCTATAGTGCTCAGAGAATTCCTGTCCGTCCTGTTACTGAAGCCCTAGAAGGTAAGTGGCGTACCCAAAGGAATGTTGAGTAGAGAAGGGGAACACTTTCTAGGGTGGGGCATGCATGTGGGGAATGATATGTTGTAGTCTATTAGTGTGAGATGGCTCTGGGAGATAATCCTTCCTGTTGACCTGTACGACTTTCCTGTTTCCCTTTCCAAGCCTATGAATCCCTTGCCGGATGGATTTTAGTCCCAGCTCAGGGGTGACCCATTGTTGAGCATGATGAGAAATGTGGTATAAGGATGGGAGGTCCATGGAAGGTATGCACACAGTTGGTGGTCATCTATTAAAAGATAAGTACCAAATCTTTGGTGATTGTATGTTGTGTAATTGTACATGTTTTATAACTTGATGAGTAATGCCTAGATATATAATATATGTTGTATGTGTAGGATTACTGTTATTTCTACATTAATCTGTGTATGTTTATAATATGTCATCTGTATGCATATATTATCAGTATGTTTTAATGATTATTTCTCCATGAATAAGTGGCATGAACATAATGTTGTAACTATTAATCTGAGATAGATAGGCATGCATATAAATTCGTAAAAATGCTATCAGATCATAAAGGTTATTCGATGGCATGGCCTGGCCTGTTGGTTTAGGGTCGGGGATGTCACGAATTGGAATCAAAGATAAGAGAGATGTCAAAGAAGTGGTGTTTCCCAGTCAGTTGGTGGTTGGGGACATTACAAAATGGTATCAAAGCATAAAGGTTATTTGGTGGCATGGCCTAGCCTATTGGTTTAGGGTTGGGGATGTCTCGAATTGGTATCAGAGCTAAGAGAGATGTCCAATAAGTGGCGTTGCCTGGCCTATTGGTGGTTGGGGACGTTACAAAATGGTATCAGAGCCATGGTTTCAACATTGAGCCTGTATGGGCCATGTTAGTGGAAACTGAAGAAAAATTTTCGGAAAAGAATTATTGTCGAAGTGGAAAAAATTCAAGTTCAGAGCCCATGGTTTTTATCCAGAACCTGGATGGGCTACGAATGAGAAATTCAACGTAGAAATCCCAGAGAATGTTGAGGTACAAAGTGCGAGAAGGGTGTTGAAAGAATACTTGGATTGTGTTCAGAAACACAGGAGGTGTAACAAGTTTAATAAATGGACACAGAGAAAGAAATCACAACATTTGTGGTGTCGGGTCATCAGATCTAGGAGAGAGAAAGATAAGTCATTAGATCAAGTGAAGATTAGTTCATGACCGTCATATCTCATTGAGTGGAGATCGACGGTGGGGAACCATTATGGAGATCGAGAAGGAAATTAAAGAGAGAGTAAGTTGAGACTCTGCAATCCCTCAGGATCATTGATCTTTCTCGATCAATAGATCAACACTGGATATCAATCCCACTATGAAAAAACATATTTCCATTGCATAAATCACAAGAGAAATTAAAGCGTGAACAAGTTGATTTTCCATAATCACTCATGACCGTTGATCTTCACGGTCCATTAAAACATGATTGTTGATCTTGCAAAGTGAGATAAGAACCCAAAGGTTAAGTTGAGGTCACAACTCTTAGTTACCTATAGATAAGACAGAGTGAACTTCATGCAATTCCTATCCGTTGATCCAAGCAAGGAACATGTGTCGGTAGATCGGCTTGTTCGAGAATACGACATTTAGAAGAAACAAGATGTGAATAGAGTGGAAAATTATGAATTCCCAAAGTCTTGAAGCCCGAAGCTCCGAAGTATTGAAGTACTCCAAAACCACCAAGCCTTGTCCCCTCAATTTGAAAAGTGCTAAGTTTGATGTGACATTGTAGTATTTATTAGTTGAAGCATGGAAATGGTGGACCCCAATGGACGCGTGGCGCCAGATCGTAAATTATGGAGACTTGGCACTTCGAAAGAAATGGTGCATGAAGGAATGTGGACCGTAGATCCGTCGTTCTTCATGTGTTCTATAGTTTGTTGTTTTGTGATGTTCGGATGCATGAAAAAAGGGAAAACTCCAAATTCCAGAGCTCGAAGTTTCAAGGCTCTGGATAAGCACCTGAATCATAAATGCTAGGTCACAGCCATTGTCCCATACGAACCAAGGGTAGAAGAAAAAGGGGCTAATGCCCAAAAATCTGTTGCAGAATAAGAGCGAGGCTTAGATATAGAAGCCCAAGGGGTTATTGACTGACCAAGACCCGATGAAAACGGAATATGATATTTCTTTTATTGTATCAAATTGGTTTATTCTAGAAAAATTTTAAAAGTCTATTATCCCGACAAAATGTCATTTGACTACACATTTTGAAGAATTAATGATTGTCAGAATTGAACCGAATTGTCGCATAGTGTAGAGAAATGGGGGAGGCACCGAGTCCTTACATTTCAGAAAATGAAGTTAGAGGAATGGATGTCCATTTTGGAGTTGAAGGATCAAACTCCAATGGGCATGGAGAAGAAATAGATAAAGAAGGGAACATGATGAAAATTACTAAAAAGTTGTAGAAAGATGTCTATACTCACCGAGCATATAACAAAAAACTCATAAAAGCTAGGAAGAAATAGGGAGAATTCAACATAAATTTGATGCAGAGCCTGGGAATAATAGAAAATAAATTGGATAAGGAGAGTGGCTCAAGCAAATTAGAAATTCACAGAAGAACAAAAAGTGATAGGAGACATCACCAACACTCCCTAAGGCATTCCAAAAAGAGAGCACACAATAGCTCAAGTCTATCTCTTGTTAGGAAGCATAAGAGGTCTGAAGAGGATGAGCTACAAGGGGAAATGAACAAAATCAAACCTCCTACATTTGATGGGGAGCACAATAAGGATGAAGAAAGAAGGATGAAGATGCAGAGACATGGTTGTTGGGCATGAGAAAGTATTTTCAATTGCATAATTATTCTTCTCATGCAGAAGGAAGAATTTCCATCTATCAACTCAAAGGTAAGGCATCCATGTGGTGGTATTAGCTTGTGCAGGTGCAACACATTGATGAGAAAAATGTTACTTGGAGGGAATTCAAGAAGTATTTTGAAAAGAAATACTTGACTAAGAGGTACTATGATAAGAAAATGAAATAATTCTTTGAACTCAAGTTGGGAAGTATGTCCATTGATGAGTATGAAAGAAGGTTTTTAGAATTACTGAAGTATGATTCTTTCATCATAGATGAGACAATCAAGATTCAGAGTTATTTGAGTGGTTTTCCACCATTCATCAGTGAAAAAATACAATATGATGATCCCAAAACATTGGAGGAGACCATAAGGTGAGCTAAGTGCCTATATGATTAGGAAAAAGAAAGGCCAACTTTCCAAAAAGATTGGGAAGACAAGAAGAAATTCAAGATGGATCAGAGGAAGAAGGTAATTAAGCCACCATTATTCAGAAATAATCCTCAGGGGAAACCAACTTCTAGAGAACCCAGAATGATTGAGACATGTGGTCAAAGGCCAAGGCAGCCACCTATTCAATGTTGGAGTTGTAAAGGTGATCATATGTTTAGAGATTGTCGTCATAGAAGTGACAACGTGAGAGTTTTCCACAATGTTCAGCGAGCTGAAACAGTGGGGGACATGGGTAGAAATATACCAAGGATATATGCAGCCTTGGAAAACAAACAAGAAGATTATCAATCACATATGATTGAAGTGGAAGGTATGATCAACAACCAAACCATTACTATTTTAATTGATTTAGGAGCTAGTCATAATTATATATATCCTAAGATGGTGGAAAGTTTGCATTTGCCAATAAAGAAGCATGGAAAATCTTGGTTGGTGCAGCTGGCTACTGGAGCCAAAAGAAAAGTCAATGAAATGGTTAAGTCATGTCTTATGGACATGAATGGACTGAGCACAAGGGAAGATTTGAACATATTTCCTTTAGGATCTTATGACTTCCTATTTAGTATGGATTGGTTAGACCAAAACCATGCCATATTAGACTGTCGTAACAAGGAATTCACTTGGCTAGATGAGAAAGGAAATCAGAGAAAAATCCAAGGAATTCCTAGGGCAATGACTTTCAAATAAATTTCAACAATGTAGCTGAAGAAATACTACAGGAAAGTTTGTTAAATATTTGAAGCCCATATGGAGGAAGCATATAAGGATAAGGTGCCAAATTTGGAGGATCATGCAGTCCTATAATATTTTGAAGATGTGTTCAAGGAGGTACCAAGACTACCCCCAAAGAGAAATATTGATTTCTTTATAAATTTAATGCTTGGAGCAACTCTAGTGTCAAAGACTCCTTACAGAATGAGTACACCAGAGTTGAAGGAGTTGAAAATGTAGCTTGAAGAAATTTTGAAGAAGGGGTATATACGCCCAAGTGTGTCACCTTGGGGTGCCCCAGTCTTGTTCTTGAAAAAGAAAGATGGGCATTGAGATTGTGCATCGACTTTAGACATTTGAATAAAGTGACTATAAAGAACAAGTATCCTCTGCCAAGGATTGATGATCTCTTTGATCAATTGAAGGATGCAAAGATATTTTCCAAGATAGATCTCAGGTCAGGATACCATCAGGTAAGGATAAAAGAGGAATATATTAGCAAGAATGCCTTCAGGACAAGGTATGGTAATTATGAGTTAACAATGGTGCCATTTGGGTTGTCAAATGCACCAGCTGTTTTCATGTGCTTAATGAATGGTGTTTTCCGAGAATATTTAGAGAAGTTTGTCATTGTATTTTTGGATGACATCCTTGTATATTCCAATTCAGAGGAAGATCATGAGCATCATTTGAGGATGGTGTTGCAAGTTCTAAGAGAGCATCAACTGTATGCCAAATTGAGTAAGTGCTCATTTTATCAAAACATAATTCGCTATTTGGGGCATATCATATTTGAAGAAGGAATAGAAGTGGACCCTGAAAAGTTTGAGGCCATTAAAGGGTGGAGAACACCTAAGAATGTGATAGAATTCAAATCCTTCATGGGTCTAGCTGGCTACTATAGAAGGTTCATTGAAGGGTTTTTGAGAATAGCTCACCCCATCACTTCCTTGCAAAGGAAGGGGAAGAAATTTCAATGGACAAAATAATGTGGAAGAATCTTCCAACAATTGAAGAAATTGTTAACCAATGCTCCAATTCTGAGGATTGCAGATCCAAATGAAGACTTCATTGTATGCAAAAATGCATGTAAAGAAGGACTGGGTGGAGTCCTCATTCAAAATGGGTTTTTTGTATGTTATGAATCAAGGAAGTTGAAGGAGCATGAAAGGATCTATGCCACTCATGATTTGGAGTTGGAAGCCATAGTGCACACCTTGAAGAAGTGGAGGCACTACCTCATGGGAAAGAGGTTTGAGCTAAGGATAGACAATAATGGTATCAAGTATTTGTTTGATCAACCAACTCTAAATGCCAGGAAAAGTAGATGGTTAGAGTTTCTCAGTGAATATGACTTTGATATAAAGCATATCAAGGGGAAAGAGAACAAAGTGGATGATGCACTCAACAAGAGATTGCATGAGTTTCATGCTACAACCATTAGCATGTACCAATTAGATTTGAAAGACAAATTTACAGAGGCTGGAAAATCAGATTTGCAGTACATGGAATTGGTAGCAAAATTGGAGCAAGGTAAAATGCAACAGAAGGTTGAGGATTATGAATTGGGAATTGATGGAATCCTTCTGTACTAAAACAAATTTTATGTACCATATTATACGGAATTGAGGAGTGATTTTAAAACATATGCATAATGTGCCTTATGCAGGACACCCAAGATATCAAAAAACAATTTCAGTAGTCAAAAGCCAATATTATTGGCCAGACATGAAGAGGGAGATTGTTGATTTTATTGCCAAATGTTTGGAATGTCAAAAGGTAAAGGTTGAGCATAGACACCCAACTGGTTTACTGTAACCATTACCCATTCCTGAGTGGAAATGGGAAGTGGTGATAATGGATTTCATCGCGGGATTTCCCAAAACGAACAAGCAACATGATGCAATCATGGTGGTGGTGGACAAGATTAATAAAGCTTCACATTTCATTCCTATGAAGACTACTCATAAGGAAACTAATGTTGTTGATATTTATATGACGGAAATAGCACACTTGCATGGCATACCCAAGACAATTGTGTCTTTCAGAGACCCAAATTTTACATCAAAGTTCTGGAAGGGGTTATTCAAAGGGTTCACAACAAATTTGAACTTTAGCACAACATATCATCCTGAGTCGGATGGGAAAACAGAAAGGGTGAACCAAGTGATATAGGACATGATAAGGATGTATGTGATGGAAAACCCATCTAAATGGGAGGATTATTTACACTTGGTAGATTTTTCGTACAAAAATGGGTATCAAGCATCACTGAAGATGAGCCCATTTGAAGCACTTTATGGCAGAAAGTGCAACACCCTAGTAAGCTGGGACAACGCAACTGATAGGGAAGTGGTTGGGCTAGAGTTGCTCAAGGAAATGGAAGAACAAATGTTGAAGATTAAACATAATTTGAAGATTTCCCAAGACAAGAAGAAAATTTATGCTAATAAGAACAAAACTCACTGAGAGTTTAAAGTAGGGGATCATGTATTCCTGAGAGTGAAGGCCAACATAAGCTCCCTGAAGTTGGGAAATTGTTCAAAATTGGCAGTTTTATATTGTGGGCCATTTGAAATCCTAGAGAGGATTGGTCCAGTAGCATATAGGCTTGCATTGCTTGCATGCATGTCTATACATAATGTATTTCATGTGTCATTGCTTAAGGAATATGTACCTAATGGTAATCATGTTAATGATTGGAATGTGATTTAGGTGGAGTAGGAAAGCGCTTTTCAGGTGCATCCAATGTGTATACTGGATTGGAAAATAAAGCAGCTCCGGAATCGAGCCATAGGGCTTGTAAAACTTAAGTGGACTTGGTATGGTCCTGAGGACGCAACATGGGAGCATGAAGATGTTATGCGAGCAGAGTACTTGCATATTTTTGAAGATTTTTGAAATCTTGTTGTTGTTGTGTAAGTAAGTTGCACTGAGGATAGTGAAAAAATAAGGGGATGGGATTGTAACACCCCAAGGTCTAGCCCCTACTGAGTTGTAATTATGTTTATAGGCTGGTGAGCCAAGTGTTTATAAGATGAAGACTTATATGTTTATTAGGCTAGAGAGCCTAGATGCTTAAGACCATGAGCCTAATTTTTGTATATGTAAATGAACATATCATTAATAAAATTACATTGTTGCGTGTAGACCAACCAAGAAGAAAGAGTTATGGGGACTAAGCTCCACTAGGTAGGGTAAGGAAGGGAGATAAGTTTCAAGGCCTAGGGGCCAAGCTAGAGGGATTACCTCTAAGGGAATAATATTTTATTATTATTTTCTAAAATCTAAGGTGGACATGATAGGAGTTGTCCTAAGTTCCCGGGAAAGGGAACAAGTGCTAAGTGGAACTCATGCATCTTCTGGAAGACATGTGTCAACCTGGGTGCATGTAGTTTATAGATGGGAAAGCTAGCTCGTTGGGGGTTCCTCCTCGCAATTCTCATGACCCTTATGATACTCTGGAAGTCTGTAACACTACTCGATTCACCACTGACTCACACAATGAGCCATCATCTCCATCGTCAACCTCTGAACAAGAAGGAACCTTGTAACTTCTTGAGTCGTGTTGTGTATTAACTATTGGTCATTGTAGCCCATGCAGTTCCTCGACTAAGTGTGGCTTTCTGCCATCATCTATTCTTTACTGAGCTATTGTTGTTGCCATCAACTTTTCAGGAATTGACTTAGAATTTGGATTGAAGCAGCAAGTTTTCAGGCCTGTGGTTTGAAGAGGCGAGATGTCAGGCTCATGGATTGAAGAAGCGGGTTGTCAGGCCTGTAAGAAAATATCTCTGGGAGAGAGAGGTTGTTAGGGAAGTGATTTCCCAGAGGGAACCCAACTATAGCTATAGTGCTCAGAGAATTCTTTTCTAGCCTGTTGCTGAAGGCATGGAAGGGAAGTGGGGAAACCGAAGGACTGTTGCGTAGAGAAGGGGCACACTTCCTGGGGTGGGACAAGCATGTGGGGAATGAGAGGTTGTAGGTTGTTAGTGTGAGTTGGCCTTGTGAGATAATCCTTCCCATTGACTTGTGTGACTTTCCTGTTGCCCTTGCCAAGCCTAGGAATCCTGTTCCCAGTGGAGTTTAGTCCCAACTCGGGGGTGACCCACTATTGAGCGTGATGAGAAGTGTGGTCTAAGGATGGGAAGTTCATGGAAGTTTTGCATGTAGTTGGTGGTCATCTATTAAAAGATAAGTACCAAATCTTTGTTGATTGTATTTTGTGTAATTGTACATGTTTTATAACTTGATGAGTAATGCCTAGATATATCATATATGATGTATGTGTAGGCTTATTGTTATTTCCGAACTAATCTATGTATGGTTAGAATATGTCATCTGTATGCATATATTATTAGTATGTTTTAATGATTATTTCTGCATGAATAAGTGGCATGAACAAAATGTTGTAACTATAATTTGAGATAGATAGGCATGCATATAAATTCATAAAAATGGTATAAGAGCATAAAGGTTATTCGGTGGCATGGCTTGGCATGTTGGTTTAAGGCCGGGGATGTCACAAATTGGTATCAGAGCTAAGAGAGATGTCCAAGATATGGTGTTTCCCGAATTGTTGGTGGCTAGGGACATTACAAAATGGTATCAGAGCATAAAGGTTATTCGGTGGCATGGCCTGGCCTGTTGGTTTAGGGTCGGGGATGTCACAAATTGGTATCATAAATAAGAGAGATGTCCAATAAGTGGTGTTTCTTGACTTGTTGGTGCTCGGGGACGTTATAGATTTGTGTTGATGGGGGGTGTTGGAACATCGAGAATTGATGGTTCATCACACATCTCCTGGATTTAGTCAAACAAGTGGTTGACCTACACCTGGATACAATCAGTTGAGAAATCGACCAGCACACTACATCAGTTGGTCAAGGAGTTGAATTTCTATCAGTCATAAAATCGACTAGTAGTCAAAGATAGTTGGGAGATGGATCAACCAACTCGGAAATTGACTACGATTTGGATGAGTAGTCAATTGAGTTGAGCATCCTTGTCAGGCTAACTCAACAATGTGGATTTGGAAGAATCACGCCAACCAATGGTTACATGTGGATATATTTCATGTTCTATGGAATTTGGTTAAATCTTGAGGCTATAAATAGAAAACCTCTTGGGTCATTATCAATATACAGATTGTGCAATAGATCATGTGGATCAAGATGTACAATATCCACCATGATATTCTGATCAAAGTGTTGTATGCTTACAAGTTTTAAAGTGGTATGCATAAGACAAAGTGTCTTTGGTCATGACAATGTACATATCACACCTAAAATTCCTTTGGTCATGACATATTTCATCACTCTAAACATTTTTTTGTCACGACATATCGCATCACATCAAAGTTTCTTTCCATCCGACACATCACACTTTCTCAAACTTTCCTTCATCATCACAAACACAAGCATTCTAAGAGAACTCCTTTGCATCCTCCCTACCATTGCATCCTTTGAATGTTTATTTCCTTCTAATTCATAAAGGACAATGTGTTTTTGAAAGAGAGTGCATAAAGACAAGTTTTAAAGTGACATGCATAATACAAAGTGTCTTTGGTCACGAAAAAGTGTGTATAACACCTAAAATTCGTTTGGCCACAACATATCATATCACCCCAAACTTTCCTTTGTCACAACATACCTTATCACATCAAAGTTTCTTTCTGTGTGACACATTTCACTTGCTCAAAATTTCCTTCAACATGACAAAGGAAAAATTTCTAATTGCGATTTTGCATGGACCAAAAGTTTATGCTTGCATGACATATCATAGAGGATAAAGTTTTCTTCCCTTGTCATATATCCCACAATTTTTTTCTTTGTGTGAAATATCACATCTTCTCAAACTGTAAATCTTTACAATGCATTGCACACACCAAAGTTTTGTTTCATGTGATACATAAATGACTAGGTGTGTGTAAAGACAAGTTTTAAAGTGGTATGCATAAGACAAAGTTTCACTATATTTGGCCACAACACAGTCCATATCACACCTAAAATTCCTTTGGTTGTGACATATCATATCACACAAAAAATTTCCTTTGTTGCAACATATCGTATTGCATCAAAGTTTATTTCCATGCAATACATGCCAATTTTCACATACAACTCTTTGTGACTAATTTTCATATATGGAAATTCTTCCTAGTGATCTAACAGTAAAATCCTAGTTGTTATCACTGAACAATTTTACACTGAAAATTATTGAATGAAATTATATGCAAAGAAAACACAAAATATCAGAGATGAATCATCAACACATATGAGACACAATATTTTTGTTCTATAATCTTATCAAATTCAAAAATCCTAAGGGAAAAACTATCCCTCTAATACAAATATTACCAAATATGAGGACAAAACCCATCCTCTCGACGAACACAATATCACCAAAATCCGAGGACAACCTTTTCCTCCAATAACCATACAATTCAAAAAAACCAAACCTAAAAAACATCCTCAAAATATCTTCTAACCACAAATCTACTACAGACCACCTGTACGCCTTGCTGATTTCACATGTCACCATGTATGAACCTACACGTTCCTAGAAAACTATGTATGAATGTATGTGATTGTTCCCACTACAAATCGCATACGTACACCATATTTCCCCTGCAACCCACAAACATATGTGATTGTTCCCATTGAAACCCATGTACATGCATGAAAACCTGTATGGACACTTCCATACGATTCACTCCACTCATATAGTTTCTTCCTTCTACAACTGCCTCTCTCTCCCACACGTGTGGTTTGATTTTCCCCGCCAAGCACATAAAATAGAGAGTCCTCAGCCCTAGGCCATATTTTCCACCATGTAGAATTTCCCTTTTCTAAAAACACCAAGCCACCTAACACAAGTGCAGATTCACTTATGCTAACTCCATTCTTCACAATGTCACAATGAAATGTCACGTTATCTCCTCTTCTTATATAGGAGTCTAATGAGTGATTTTAGGCACCCCTTCTAAACTCAACAATTAATTTGAAAATTTAATTCCTCTATGTGGGTGTGACACCCCATCACAAGCTCTCAAATCCCATCAACTTTCCTATGAGGCCCTGACCTCATTCCTAGGCCAATTTTACTAAAACGAAAGGCTAATATGGTGCCAACGAAGATTCCCAAATGCTTGCCATATTTTCCTCTTGTGGGAATACCCCCTGAAGTTACAATATCATCAACACTCCCTCTTAGTAAGGGAGGTATCCCATCGTCCAACATTTGGATGTACCTCCAATACTAGAAGTACATCTATCTCCCACACTGAAAGTGACTCTGTTTCCTCTATTGTAGTTGCAATCCAATCCTCATGACTGGTTTCTCCCTTTGTCAACGAGGAAAATTCTGCTCTCCAGTTCTCCTGAATGGATACATCCTTGGTTATTGTAGAAAATACTACTATGCAATATTCGTCACTAGTTTCTCCTTCTGTTACTGAAGTAAATCCTACACTATAGTCTTTTTGACTGGATGCCTCCTTTGTCATTGTAGAAAAACCTGCTAAAAAAGATGGATCCTCCATGAAGGGCACACAACTCTTAGAAGCCTCCTGCCTCTAAACCTCCTGTATGGCCTCCTCAACCCATGACACATGTCTATTAGTCCTGGAAGATGTCTCTCTCCCACTTGAACCCGAGGGGGAAATCCCTATGAATGGTTGACTCTCCCTTTGATCCCATTGAATCCCATTGATATTGGGCTCCCTCTAAAACATAACTTCCTTTGAGTCTACACAACCTCAGGAGCCATCTTCTCCCTCTGAACCTATTGACCTCCTTTGAAGTCTAATCTCCCTCTAAATAGTCCTGGGAGGATGCTCCTCCCTACTGGATTCTGAGGGATGACTTTTTGAAATATGTCACCCTCTGATCCTGCACCATTGGTGGAGCTACCTGATCCCTCTGTGTTATTGATGGGGCCACCTACTTCACCACAGATGGAATTGTTGGGTAGGTGTTATATTCTTTTCAAGTGTGTGGGGGGGTGTGTCATATTTAAAAACTGTGTCTGACGATACCCCCCTTCTCTCTTTGTGTCATGTTTTTTGAGTGCTCTACTATGGGGGTACTAGGGGGGGGCGGGGAATTGCACCCCATGGTTATGTGGAGTGTTCAGGGAAATGCCCCAAAATTTATTTTTTTGGGTGATCTTTTCTATTTTAGTAGTTTTTTCTATTTTTAGAAAAATTTTAAATTAATACCGGATTAAGGGATTAGTATTTTGGTAGTTGTGGAATACCTAAATTATTGTGTATATATTGTATTGTGAATCGTGAAATTAATACAGTGAATATTTGAGAGGTGCGACACCAAGGAAGGTTGGTTTTCTCTTAGTTAAGGGTTTCCAATGTAAATCTTTGTGTACTATATGTGTGAGCCATTGATTAATTTATGTTTTTATTATAACCTATATGCATTTCTTTACTTCACAGATTTAAAACTTACAAGAAATAACTATCTCACCATTAGTGGAGCCACATGCTTCTCCTTATCTATCTCTCTGCTCCTACTAGTCACAATATGCATAGGCTTTCCCCTCAACCTATATAGGTTTCCCTCCCTAATTCCAAGAACCACTATTGATCTAAATCTAGATCTTATGGGCACAAACAAAACATGTCCATCTCGAAACAATATGTGGTACCCCTTCTTCTCAATCTCCATGATGGAGAGAACACTCCTCCTAAGTTTTGACACCCGTAACACATTTAAAACCCTCAAAACCTCTCCTCACTCAAGTATGAATGATATCGTACCAGATCCTCATACTACATACTTGTTTCCCATACCAATATCCACACACAATCCTGAGTCAGTCTCTATGAATATGCCAAATAACTGTCTATCACTAGTCATATAGCAAGATGCTCAACTGAGTCTTCCTTAGGAAGACCTATTATTTCAAGATGTTCTTCATACTCTAAACAAGTGTGTAGAGAAGAACCAAGTTTATCAATGGATTTTTCCTCAAGACTATGACGATAGGAAGGTAATGCATTACAATAATGCATGAAAGCGTCTTGGTTCTGAGGTCGAATGAGTTCAGGGATCTGGTTGTATAATTTGCTGAAATGAAAGTTAAAGGAATTGATAGTCTCACCATATTTATAAGCGATGTTATTGTACTCCCGTAACTGCTTGGATAGGCTTTTGGATTGCCCATAGGTATATTTGAACCAATAGACTAACTCCTCCCAAGTAGTTAAAATATTAGGAGGGAGATCAAAGAAATTGACCGCAGCCTTCCCTTCAAGGGAATTCACAAATAAGTGCATACAAGTATTGTTGTCATTGGCTCCTATGTTGTGACAGGAATTAGAAAATTCCACCAAGTGTTCATGCATAGTGACAATGTTATTCCTTGAAAACCTAGGGAGATGCTCTTTGAATTTAGGAAGTGAATGAGTAACAAGTGCCAAGTTAAGAGGGGAGGAAACATGCCACGAGGTAGTTGTGGCATCTTATTCAAATTGAAAAAGACCATACTTTTTGATGACTTTGGCGGGGTTTGTGGTAGATTGGACAGGGACTTGGTATACAAGCTACCAATCACTGACGAAGCTCAAGGTTGAGATGAAGAAGCACCTCCAGTGCCACTAGAGACACCACTATATGTCATCTTGTGAATGATAGGTAAGGGAGAGAAAGACGAACTAGATGAATCAGACAAATTTATCCTTAGAGCACTTTTTTGGGTTGACAACACAATGTTCCTTCTTCCTATTCAACAATAGGATTAGTTTTTGGTGATAAAACTCTTCTTCTAGTAGAAAAATGAGGGTCTAAGGTCATGAAAAGAAGATCAACAACTGAAGGAAAAAGAAATCTATGGTTAATTCCTAGGTTGTCTTTTCCTAGCTTCCCAATGTTCTTGGGCACTTATGTCTTGTTCAATTGCTTCCCATGAGTGATTAAGCTCAACCTGGGTATTAGCAGTATCTAAGATGGTATTAAACAAGTTTAAAGCAATGCTGGTCTAATATTGAAGATCGGGCTCAATATTGGGCTGCCTTGCAATAGGTACAGTCATTAAGAAATGAAACAATCAAAGAATCAATATCAGAAATATAAATATATTCAATAATAATCAAGCATAAAAATCAATCAGAGAGATATGGAAGATGTCCCCAGTATGGTCGCCAAATAAATGTTGAGGAAAAGATATAAAATAATCTTACTCAAGAATTTTCATATCTTGTTAGGCTAAGGAAAGATAGATGGGAATATCACCCTATGTTTATAGCCTCAAAAATTGTTTCCTAATCCACAAGTATTAGTTACAAGGGCTTAGGATGATTTTTTCAATAAATAAAAGATTGTTGTAAAATTCAACATTTTATATAATTTTTTGAATATAATAGATGCAAAATAAAATGTGGATACAAAAGAAAAATTACCAAGTCACATGTTAACACATATGAGATAGAATAGCAATCGCTTATTTCATTCAAGGAAATCAAAAGAATCATTCTCCTTACAAAAATCCCTCAGGGAGTTTGGACCAAAGTCAAACTTAGATGTCCCTGATGAAAACCATACAAAAGGACTTCTGACAGAAAGTAAAAAATTGAACTTTAAAAGATGGATCAACTTGCCACAGATTGTTTCCCACTCGACTCAGCACAATATCTGTTATCAATCAAGAAATTTAATTCATAAACAGACAAGTCTACACAGACTATCAAAGATAGAAAAACACCTTTGAAAAACAAGTGTTTGAATAATGTAATTCAACATTGAACCTGGTTGTCTACAATAGAACCCTATTGTCATAAAAGAGAATTAGGCTTTTAATGAATTAAAGAATGAATGAAAACTGAACTATCTCAATAAAACTCAAGAGCATACCTTAGTATGCTTTCTCCTTATATTCTCCCCTTGTTCTTCCTTCTCTTCTTGCCTTTAAGTAATCAAAATTAGTTGAAGTAGTTCAACTACCTCTTTCAGTTAAGTTAACTAAAACTCAACTAACTTTTAGTTTAGGGAAATAATTAATATAATCATAATAAGGGTCTTTTAATAAATAATAACTACTAGGTGGGACCCCTTGTGACTCCATTTAGTTTCTTAACAAAAATCTAGTCAATTAATCAACAGATCCCTCCTTGTGGCTCCCATTATCATTCTCATAACTTTAAAATTAAATATCAATGATATTTTAGACCATACCCAAAATATAATATCCAAAATATCCAAAAATAATATGTTGTCCAAAAACTTCAACAATCAACTGTTCTCAACAATCGATAATAAAATATACTCAAAAACCATATTTTCCACTTTGGGAGGCAATTTTCCCTTTGTTTTTGTTGTCTCCCTTTGACTTTTCGGAATTATCCTTAGGCTCTATGGAGCCTTTAGGCTTGATCTCATTGATAACATGAGAGAAGTCATATCTCAAGTGCATGTGGGATGAAACAGATTTGGCTGAATCATTAGAGGGAGAGGAGGGGGAAACATCAACTTTTATTTTACCATGCATGTGGTGGGATTTGGTCTTGAGTGTCATGCTTGCGTGGGAAGATTGTACATGTGAGTGTGCAGGTGAAATTTGGACATTTGGATTAACCGGTGGAGGAGGAGCAAGTAGAGACAAATTGGGACAACCACATTGTTGGGAGACTGTTGGGTGAACAATCTCTTGCCTTTCGTTATTCTAAGGGACTTCAGGTTGTAATGAGACATGATGGGGGATGGGGATACCAGGGACATCCTGGGGTTGGAAGGGAGGCTTTTCTGGCCTGGGTTGGACTACCCCTTGTCCAATCTAGTTGAAAAATATAGCTTGGAAGAGTTGGTTTAACTCTTGTGGATTTGCATCAAAATGTATCGAAAATCTAGGCTTTCTAGGGCCTTTGTTTCAATTCCCTTTGCCCCTGTTATTTTGGACATGGCTTCCTCTGCTGAAGATTATCATCGTTTATGCAACTTTTATTAGAAACTAGCTTCTTAAAAAAACCATACATGACATCTCTTTAAATATGAAACAAAGTTTGGCTCAGCAAACACATCAGACCCATGTAATCCAATCCAAAAAAATCATTTAATACTTGTCAATGAGCAGGGGGTGAATAAGGGTTCTGGGATATCTGAGGGTGTTTTATTGAGTGGAAAAGTGATAAAATGAAAGGGAGTATAACATGATTACTGCTCAACAAATCATTAAACAATCAACTGTGTTACAATAACAAAATCATATCAACTGTGACTGATCTTTGTGTCATCCTTTAATGATGTAATACAGAGTTTCCATTTAATTTTAATTTAATTTTAGAATAGGGCCTGCAAAGTGAATCTGGGAATGTGAGGGGATTGTAATGTGCAAAAAAATGAGAGAATGGTAGGGAATTTAATGGATACTATTCATAAAACAAATTAAATAATCAATAGTCATAACTCTGTATTAAAATCAATCCAAAAAGCACCAACGTTCACTGTTTCTCAATTGTGTACCAAACTATTTTTTGTTCCAAGAATTAAATTTCCCAGAATTTCTCAATTCATAATAGTCTGTGCAATCATAACTTATAAATAAAACAATATTTCCATTCCACAATCCTGTTTAACAAAGCGATGATCCTTTCCTCTCTTTTTTTTTAAATAATCAAGAAAATGCACAGTAATATGTTCGACATCTATCCCTGATAATCCATAATGCATCACAATAATAATCAACATCGACTGTTTACCAATTTACAACTGGGCCTAATTAAAATTACACAGGTCTCTTTTCAAATATGAACAGACTTCCAAAATATGTTTGATTATACACAATCTTCATCATATCAATCGACAAGATATTGCAATGAAACAAAAATCAACCAAAACATAAAACCTGAGCCTTATCACTGTGTATATAACTTCCTTTTAAAACCATTGGTAACATGTATGATGATCCAATAATATATATGAAGCGAACATAACCAACTACACACCGGCATCATTTTTAAAACTAACCATAACCCTGATCGAGCCTAGAAAAAACCACACAAGTGTCTCCATATGCAATCAAGACCATGTTGGTAAAGACACAGTGAGTGAAACCATAATGAAAAGAAGACAACTCTCGATTGTATACAAGTGCATGTTTCCATTTGTATTTGTTCAACCAATCATAGAAGGACGAGACAAAGACTCAACGCTAGAGCATGTTTCTTCTTCTAAAGAACTCCATAACCATTTCATTGATAAACCAATACTTGACAACCCAAAATGTGCCTGAGGAGAGAAAAGACAATTGGATATTAAATCGATCTCTATTCATCTTTTAACCATAACACAGAGAGCTGGAGTTATTCCAAGACTTATCAACCATAGGTAGAATACCTTTCGAGCAAGATACAACAATGAACCACACAATCTTCTTATTACTCCAAGTCTTGGGCGAGACCAGTGATTAACACCCGAGGGGAGCAAAGGTAGGAAGATAATCATCCAATGCACATGAAACATTTAACACTTACAGAGGAGAGGGTAAGTTTAATTAAACAGTGGCAATTATTAAAAGAAACACGGAGATATAACATCTATATCCAACAGTGAGGATGGAAACATCCTTTTGAAATAACTCTGAGATATAACTTGTATCAACCCACAACCATACAGGCATATATTAATGTTAGGGCCACCCAAGAATGAATCTTGGGATACTTTGGTGAAAATACAATAAGAATGGACCAATGACCATGACTCGGGGTTTGGAGAAATAACACAACAATTGTTGGCAATCCCACTGTGATTGGGTAAGGGTTACAATCATGGTTGTGAGGGAAAGAAAAAATTGACGGTAATACACAGAATGAAAATCCCTCCATCATCAACGCAGAGCCATATGTACCACCATTCACTTATATTTCCATAGAGACCCTTCCCAATACTAAACTGACCAAGCAACCATTCAATGCGCAACTTAAAATACACAATTCGTTTACTTGCAATCCGAAAAATTTATAGTCATCACATAGAGTTGTAGCACACATCTACATAGTCAAAATCTAAAGAACACACAGAACCCAAGCATCACTAAGCCATCATTTGTTCATAAAATAGAGAATACCTTATGGATGGAGACAAAAAGAATCATACATGTAGAGAAACACTTAAGTGGTGAGTTGGCCAAGCCTTCTTTCTTCCAAGAGCCTGAAAATGTGGAGCTTCAGAACCAACAGAGCGAAAAATGCAACAATGGAACAATGCTAGGGTGATGACCGATAGGGGAAGTATGGAGTGACGTGCAATAAATGCACGTCACTTCCATCACCTGGCCTATTCAATTTGAAGTACGAGACAACCAAGCAAGCATTACATTCACCAATGCCAAACCATTTGAAATCTGCGACGATATCCATTGCATAGTGCACCACCCAAATCATTTACACATTAAACCTTGCCATAACTCCATGCCATAATACATATTTCAATTCTATATGCGCCCCATTCAAATCTAATGAAATTCGCATAGTCCACTAACAAACAATAGTATAAAAGTTAGGACTAACATTAATATCCTTTAACTTTTCCATTCGAATTTGCATATAATCCCTTATCATAGCTCAAACATATAACTTCTTTCCCTTTAGAACTTTTTCATAATTTTTTTTCTTTGTTTTGATTATGATACCACTAAAATATCTCTTGCATATATGTGGCTAGGTAATCAATCACAAGGATTAGCGACATGGTTAAATCATAGAAACTGTAAATAACATGCTCCTCATAATCATAGAACTGTTTTGTATCGCAAAAGCATTCCAAAAAAATGCATCATTCATCTGTTATCATGTCAAATGAAACCATGATTGCATCGTCAACAATGTAGGACTGTGTAGGAAGCATCAAAACAACAACACAAAAATGTGTGATGTTGGCACAGGGGCAGAGCTAGGGTTCAACGCTTCAACAATGCACCAACAAAACCCTAACTACTGACCCTTTAGGAAACACCTGCGATATAGATGAAGTCTCACCCGAGGTAGAGGCAGGGGGGGTTGCAGGACTGAAGTGTCTGCAACCTATATAGGACACAGATCTGTGATTACAATACTCTAATGAAGCACTTAGCAATTATCATTCATTAGTATTTAACCTTTATTCACATCGCAGATAAAACCCTAATTACCGAACAATGTAGTATTCAACAAGATCTAACACATTCAAGCACTTCGCACATGGAAATAGATCAAATCTAGCATTCATTCATATCACTAAGCACTAATCTATCATATCAGATGAATCTAAACATGCATTATTGCGCTAAGCATAAATCACATCAATCACATATCAATCATAATGCACAAAGCAATCAAAACACAAGATATACGTGGTTCATCCCCAGCGTGGGGTTACGTCCACCAAATATTCTTCTTATTTATTATCTTTTGTTAATCATATTACATGCATAGAGCCTCAAAACCCACTCTGCATAGGACAAGAGATCTCTGTGCACCTCGCCAGATCCTCCTTCCCCGAGATAGGTCACAACACAAATCCTCCTTACACAATCTTCACATAAGCTTCTTACAATCACTTGCACTTAGCTCTGTAATTTCTCAACACAGAGTATGCATGAAGCATTCACAACTCTTCGCACTTAGCACACTGGCCTCATTACACACACTACTTACATCGCCTAGCTATCTATTTATACTTTCCAAAATGGGCCTAAACATGGGTAAAACCCATGGGCTGACATCCCATACTCATTACATAAACCCTAACCCAAAAATTCCACAAAAGGTGGCAATATCCCGTGATCTCTGATTTTCCTTGAGCTCTGCCTTCGACCAGCCTATCAAAGTCCCAAAATTGGTCAAACATGACAAAAGTTTCTACAAAACCTAGTCAAGGGCCAACAGGCCTCCAACACTCACCTATGACTCATCCTGAGTCACTCTGATCTGGGTAGCTCTGCCTCAAACGCCTCAAGCTTGGCCCAAGCTGCTTCGAACTACTTCTTTTCTAGAGCCTCCTGCTTGGAAAACTCCTAAATAAATTTCTTGTTCACTGGTCCTGCCAAGCATTGTTCCATCGAAGTGACCACTTTTTCTAGTTCTACAGCTCGTCCTTCAATCTCCTCAAAAATTATGCAAGATTCATCCTGCACTAGCTGGAGTCTCTGGGTCACTTCTAGGACTTTACTCTGGATGACATGGAATTGTTTTTGAACAAAGAATTGTTCCTGGGATATTTTCATCCTTTCGACTGTTGATAGTCGCTTCAACTACGCTTGCATTGTTGCTTCTTATTGCTTCACTTCCTGGAGCTGTGACTCCAGTGTCCTTAGTTCAGGGTCCTCTATGAGGCCCTCGTAAGTCTGCACACTTGGACTGATGAGTTGTTTTCATTCCAAGGCTAAGGCCTTGATTCTCTCAACTGCGCTCCATCCAATTTCTTCTCTTTGATCACATACTTCCTGTGGAGTACTTGGTATGGATTTTAACTCCAGTTCTGCTATGCTCTGTTGAAGCTGTTGAATGGATTCAAAAAGATTCGTCACTTGAATTTCCAATGGGTCTTCTTCCTTCTGTTCTAACCCTATCACAGATTGAAGTGCTCTAGTGACTGCTTCTTTAACTCCCATCTTCTCCATGAGAAACTTTTCTTTCTCCTGTTGGATTTATGCTCTATCCTCTGTGAACTTCGCTTCCAGGTTGTCTTTTTCCTTTTTTGCAACCTGTCATTTCTCTATGGATTCCTCCTTTGCTTGCTTTAGGGCCTCTGTGTCCTCTTATTTTTCTTCCTGGACATGATGAAGTCAAGCTTCGGTCACATCTGCTATTCTGCACAACTAGGCAGGCTCATCTCCCAAGGGCTTGTTGTACCCCTTTCAGTTTTACTTCAAGCCTACCATACATGGTTTCTTGTTTCGCTTCGTTGCACTGTAAAATATCCTCTGAAGTGTCTGATACATTGGTGATGATAAGATCAATTTCATCCGTTGTGAGCACATTGTGGAATGGAGGTTTACTAGCTTTGGACTTCTTCCGCGATGTAGGTTTAATGGGGGAACCCTTTATTTTCTTAGATGTCTCAGCCTCATCAATGGGATCCTTAGGTAGTGTTACTTCACCTTGATTTTGCTTGTCTTCTTCTTAGTTGTTCTCTTCCTTGTCTACTTCGTCACCCCCACCCCCTCTAGGTGAATCTGAAGCAGTATCTTTGGATGCATTGTTCATCTCCTGTACCTCTTCTGTCTTCTTCCTTCTGCTACTATCAGGTGCATCATACTCTTCGCGAGTGACCACAAGACTTCCAATGAGGTCGGGGTCGAATAGTTCTGCCTGGTCGAATGGGATAAGGAAATATGTAGGCCATTCCTTATTTATTTCTTCCATGTCCTCCTCTATGAGATTATAGTAGGATTGGATCTCTTCTTTATGTTTGTCTGTAGCCTTCAGGGTAAAATTATTGTGGGTCTGGCCCTTGTATGCTTAATCCGATGATCCTATGGATCAACGCCAGATTTACGGTGATGCGTCTGTATAGCCACAGATAACCACCATGGAAGAATGAAAATAGGAGCTTAACGCACGCATTAACCTACTGGTGCCTTCCAAAGTGTGGTATGTTCATCACATTGAGGATCATGGACCTCACGAGGTCCATGGTCCATGGTTGGGGGATTATCTTCAACTTCTTCCCCTTTGTCTTAGTTAGATACTTATGCGACGTGAGCATACCATAGTTCTTGCAATATCCCAGGTTATAGTTTTGGATCTTCAACGTCAGAATCTTATCTAAATGTGGCTTGACTGCACATATCCCCTTCGGGAGGTACGTAGTAATAAACATGTACTCGAAGTCCCTTGGGAAACTGTCATGACTCACTGTGCCAGCCAGAGGTGGGATGTAGTTGGAAAATATTGATGGGATGAGCTTCACATTCGCCAAGTCATCACGATGCTTGGTTCATTTCTCGATTGCAGCTTGGGATGGTCCAGATCCACGAGAAGTCGACGGGGAGGCTTGCACTGCTCGCATCGATGAAGCCTGAACTCCTATGGATATCACCTTCTCAGTCATGAAGTCAATTATAATTTCTTCAATGGACTTTTCTACTGTGCTATGTTGTCCGACATGCACGCTCGAGATCAGGTATCTTAGGTCGGTGATCAAACACTCAATGTAATAGAATGAGTGGCGAGGTCTCAAATAGGCACAATGCGACAACAATGAGTTCTTTGTGGGCTTAGATAGAATTCACAAAAGTGTTCTCGGTGCAACATTCGACGGGATAAATAGATAATGTTGTAACAGATCCCTCCAACGGGAAAGAACGCCTTAATCAATGCGGTTCCATCCATTATGGCACAATCACAATGGTCCAATGGTGAACGTTATGGCAATGAATTTGTTGTTAGTTGTTTTTGGAGCATCGGTCTAACAGTCGGGACACCTCCAACGGTTATATCTCTTTGCCATGGCGAAGTGCCAATTTACGTTGTTATGTTATCTTGGCGATGTTCAAGTTATGTCTATCTTCCTTCTGTGAAGTCCTTTTTGGTACCTCTTGCAATTTTTCTAGCTTTTCTCTCTTCTTAATGAGATTTCTAGCCTTCTTCCCTGTGATCTGAGTTACTGGGTTCCTTTTTACATTTCGATTCTTGTTTGTACTTACATAGTAACTTCACGTTGATGAGATTATTTCATAGGGTTTGAGAGTAATACCTCTTAATTTTCTGGAGTAGGTTCTCTACTCTCCTACATGGATAGATTTCTCAATCCTTCTTGTGTTCTTTCAACTTTGACAGCCAGGTCTCTTATTCTTAGTAGCTTCGACTTGTCCTCTTTCTATTCTATTAAGCATGCTATTCTTCTAGCCATGAAATCCCTTAGTTCTTGTTTTTTCTGTTCTATAGCTTCCTCTTCTTTTTTTCTTCTGACTTGATCTTTCTCAATCCAGGTTTTTCCTAGTAAAAGAGAAAATGGGGCACTGTTCTCAACAAACTTAATGACCTCGAATTCTTCCTCTATCGAACATCCATGAGCACTCATAGGTATTTGGGTAAGTCTTCCACATAGGGTTATCAAATTTTCTTTAAACAATTATATTCCTCCCAGTGAAGGAATCATAGTTGGCTTTCCCAAAATTTCCCAAGTTCTTTCTGTCATGATATTCACTTGTGTTTATGCATCCAATACACAATCTATGTCAAAGTCTCATATTCTTGTTTCTATGCACTCTTTCTCTTTTAAGATCTCTGATAAACTGATATCTTTGTGATCATTCAGTGTTTCTTTCATATGTAATAATATAGCCTCTGATTCTTTTTGGTTTTTTATCATATACTTAGTTTCTTGGCCTTCCTCAGGGTTTTCTTATCTTGTGTTCATCTTTTCAACTTTAGCAATCATTCTAGGGCAATCCAATACTTCATGGTACATAGCTTTACAACAAAGTCAAATAGGACCTCTACCAGGGCATTCCTTAGTAAGATGTCACCGTCTTCTACAACTATAACAAAGAGTTAATCCTCTCTTTCTCTTAAATGATCCCCAACATTTTCTTGTACCGTGCACTGGTATCACAGTGATGAACCTACAAAAAAATATTTCTAGGATCCTGCATTCACTTGTTAGTCAAAACATTCTTTCTATGCATAGGAATAACATATCCTTCACTATTTCTATCAGATCTATTCATTTCATATCTTCTTTGTTCTAGTTGTGCCCTAGTTTTCAGACTAGGACAAAATCTATCAAACATACCTAGATCCATTCTTTCGAAGAACAATTTTCCACTTATCTTACCTTTATCAGAGCACAAAACTTTAAGATCTTACCTCTTTTCTTCATATCTGATTCCTTTCTTAGCACGAAGATTCACAAGTCAAGTAGAATATTGTGCACTAGGGTAACAGATCTACGCACATAACTTTCTCTTTTCTTCAATTCCCACCAATCACAGTTTTAAGTCTCGACAACAGAACCATTTTTTGGCACAGGGCAGACCCAGGGTTCAACGCTTCAACAGTGCACCAACAAACCCTAACTACAAGCCTTTTCAGAAACACCTACGAAGCAGATGAAGTCTCACCCGAGGTAGAGGCAGGGGGGGTTTCAGGACTCAATTGTCTACAACCTAGTTGGGACACAGATCTGTGATTACAACACTCTAACAAAGAACTTAGCAATTATCATTCATCAGTATTTAACCTTTATTCACATCGCAGATAAAACCCTAATCACCGAACATCGCAGTATTCAACAAGTTCTAACACATTCAAGCACTTAGCACATAGAAATAGATCAGATCTAGCATTCATTCATATGACTAAGCACTAAGCTATCATATCAGATGCATATAAACATACATTACTACACTAAGCATAAATCACATCAATCACATATCAATCATAATGCACAAAGCAATCACAACATAGGATATACGTGGTTCACCCCCAACATGGGTCTATGTCTTTTATAACCCTAATTTGCACTAGACATGCATACCTAGCATCAGGCCGTCTCACTTGCCATTTTTTCCAAGCCACCATTAAACAAATCTTCAAAAAAACATCTTTTTGAAGGAATATGTGCCCTGCACTACTACTAAACACGTATATACACTAGCTGACCCATTAAAGCTCGCGTATACTGACAAAAGCACAAAAAATAGAAAGTTGCAGATGGAATACAGACTTTCGAGTAAATTGCCTAAATCATTTGACCACCCATAGCTAGTCATTAAACTAGATAACTACCCTCTTTGAGCCTATAAAAGAAGAGGTAGGGGTCCCATTTGAAAAAGAGAAAATAATAGCAAAGAAACTCTCCCCTTTTTTGTATTCCCCTTGCCTCAATATTTTGCAACCATTTTATGAGAACCGAAGAAGAGAATCACAAGTGGAAGTGGTTGGTGCATAGTTGAAGTGAAGCCTAGGACCAGATTCATGGAGCGGTGGCCGATCTCACCATTGTAAGTTACATTTGTGAGGTTAATAAGAAAGAAGTACTTTTCCCGTTCCGCCATATGAGGTGTTCAACATTCAATTCTTCTTATATTTTATTAGAACCTCTAACCCACTAATTTATATATACAATGCATGTTTGGAGTTCTTTGTTTGTCTGTTTATGAAAGCAGGTTGGCTTTGGGAGGATACTCGCAGTGAAGGAGAAATCAAATGCAAAAGGATCGACATCAAACGTGGAATTTAAGGCAGAGTTATCAGATCCTTTTATCCATGTGTCTTATGCATGAAAGTGGGTTCTATGTTGGGATAATAGAAAAAAGTAGGAGGCTTTTGAAGGTCATTTTCTGCATGCATTACTAAACCCTTAGTGCTAGTCCGTAGGGGGATTTCCCACCCACAATAGAATTGGCAACCGTACTGGGGAGATCTATAGGGTTTTCTGGGGATACTTTTTGGGTGTTTTTAAAATTGGTTTGATTACCTTTTTTTTGAGTTTCAACAAGAGTTTGAGTTTTTTAGGGATAGTGGTTTTTCAATACAAGTACTCCCTGTTTTGATTTCTTGATTGCTATTTCCTTTTTGGAAATTTATGGAGGTGTACGCGATCTGCAGTAAGACTGCAGGTGTACATAAGTGCCCTTCCTTTAGACAGCCCACATACATACGCTTGTTGTCGAAGTGTCAGTAGCGTGCAAAGTTTCATAAAAAAAATTCTTTAAAGAGAGGCAGTAATCCTCTCCCCTGTCAGAAGTAATACTTCTCAATGGTTTTCTAGATCCTTTCTTGGTCTCTGTTGTTGTAGTTTTTAGCCTAAGTATAAACTCATATTAACTTTGCTTCATCAAATTTGTCCTTGCATTTTCTCTCAATAAAGTAAGTTTCTGTGTCTTTAAGGGATGTTGGTTTTACATACCATTACTCCCTGTCTGTGCTAGACTATTGTTTTTTCATTATTTTGATCATTTAAATAGGTATACATGCCCTGTGGTGGCCCTGCACATGTGCATACCACCCTGCCTTTGGACAGACTGCATACATATGCTTGCTACTGAAGTGACAATAGCGTGTATGTGTCAGGAAGACATTTTGAAAAGGAGAGGCAGTCATCCTCTTCCATGTTAGAAGTAAGACTTCTGAAGGGTCTTTCTGATCTATCCCTGGTCTCTGTGATCATATTTTGTAGCCTAGGTTTGACCTTAGCATAACTTTATTTTCATCAAAAAATTTCTTGTTTTGGAAGCATATTTTTTTTTTTTTAACTGTCTTTGTTTGGTTAAGTAGTTGGTTGTTTGCAGTAATAATCAGGAAAAAGACTGATTTCATAAGTTCTTGATTGTTGACTTAGGACGATAAGTAGTTCATAGTCGAGCAAATTTTTTTTTTGAGTTTTCTATTAAAATATCTTAGAAAAAGTAGCTTGAAAAGTTGGTTAAAGAGTTTAAATGTGCAAATCTCAATTTGTCATGAAGAAGTAATTTTGTTTCCAACTTTCTTTTTGTTTGTTTTCTTCTTCGTCTCTCAAACACATCACTAGTTTCATTTCTGCAACCTTTGAATTAAGACAATCCACAAAAATTAACGATTTATTAAAATCAACTAGACTTTATGTTTTGTAGGGTCCATCAACTAGTCTAGGCTAGAGCCTTGATTTAGGATTGGAGAGGAAACTCTTCAAGGATACAAAAACAAACATGAGAGTCTGTTCTAGAGAGTGCTAAAAGTCTAGTATCATGAAATTTATCTAGGACCCCCTCTAACATTGGATCTAAACACGAGGTCATGTGTGGAAAGGTAGCGGAGATAACCCCTCCAAATCCGGACCAAGCGTAGTGGGGAGCACATATAGAGGGCTTATATTGGGATTTCATTGATCACATTTGTCACGGAGATTCGTGGGTCTCGAATCCATTCAAGGTTGTAAATTTTCTTCCGAAATACTTTCTTTCGATACCCTTGATAGGTTTCAGACTTGATACCCTGCTCCGGTCGACCCAACTGTCGACTGTACCTGCCTGGTGACTGTTCTTGCACTGACAACCTAGTTGCCTTTATTTTAGGGGCTTACATAGGTGACTTCAGGGGTATACCACGGTACCTAGGACAAAAATCAGGCCACGCTTTGCAGAGTATACCTGGAGGTTGCTTCCGTATTCGGGTTGCACTTCCACTAATAAATTGTTCTAGTGTTGGTTGTTGTAGTTGTTCTTCCAACTAGCTAGTGACTGCTTGTCTTATCTCACAGGGACTTTTTCTAGTGTGTGATCGTTTTGAATGTTAATAGAAATCCCTTATGCATCATTGATCTTCTCACACAGTGGAGGATCAGGAGCTCCACTGGTCATGAAGGCTTCTTGGCCTACCGTGGGTTACCTTGGAGCCACCCCTCCCACCGCTAAGGCGAAGACTAGACCAACAACGGTCTTTTGAGGTGACTAAGTCACAGGAAATTGTGCCCAACCAAACTTCGTGAGAAGAAAATTCAATTCCAGAGGAACCAACCATGTAAGACCTTGGAGCAAAAGATCTTGGTCCATATGAACCTCCCATCACTGATATATCGATGCCCATCGTCATATAGGTTTATCCTTATGAGAACCAGATAGTGTCACAAGAAGCAATGGAAACTAATGTTGTGACTTCTTTAGGGAATTCTCATATTCCCTCTATGGCTGTCACTATAGGGGGTGTTCCACCTCCTAACCCACCGTCACCAGTCCGAGCCACTATGGTCTCAACTGCATCTACCTTGGGCAATGGTTTGATTCCGTCTATGGCGACAGTCACTACTCCTTTCACCCATAGTGCGACAGACCCTCCATTCTCATACAAGATGCTTAGATCAGGTATGAGCCCTGTACTTTCCTACTCCACTCTATAGACTTTAGGTGTAGGAGCAGGGATCTCTAACGCTCCTTTGCAAGGATCCATGGGGCCACTTTAGCTTCCTATAATGCTTTCCCTTATGGGGGGGGGTCATATACCTCCTTCGTCCCCTTCGTTCAGCAGTGCCCACTAGCATTTCACTGGGCCAAACGTAAATTACAGTTCGTTTGGAGAAAGGAGTCAAGGACTTCCTTCCTATATCATGCTGATAGGTTCGACACCATTCTCTTTGTTCGGCGCATTTGGTAACAATGCTTTCTCATCAACTGCTTTCCTAATCAGGGGCAATCTCAATTATGGACAACAAAATCTTATGTAGGGTACTATTCCTGCAGAGGGGGCAAACTCGGGAATTCCTTCCGCACAAGGACCTTGGAATCCATCGCAGGGATCATTTCCCTCGTCATGGATGCAGACTGGGGGAAACCCCTTCCATAGCCAATGGAACCCTGAGAAAGGCAGAGGGCCTATGCCCGTAGGATCAACATGGGGAAACCCTTCCCAAAATCCTTTGAATGTAACGCAAGCCCAACCTTCCACGTCCTATTATGGGAGTCAGCCAATGATGTCTCAACAAATGCAGAATCCATACGCTAGTCATGGCCATGGTTTTTACCAGAACCCTGGCCAACAACCCAAATTTTCCTGGCAACCTGGTGCTAGTCAAACTCCAAGCTCCTTTTTCCAAGGTTATAATCAACAACCCAAACTACCATTTCTGACAACGTTGATTTTTCCAGACTTGACAAGTTTATTGAATGACCCTATCTGTCATGATCCGCGTTGGCCTCCTATGCTGACCAAGTTGCCTTTGGACATTCCAAAGTTCAAAGTTAAGCCTAACGAAGATCCAGGTGATCATGTGACTAACTTTCACCTTTGGTGCTCATCCAATTCATTGAAAGATGACTCTGTACAGTTGCGTTTGTTTCAATGAACTCTTATAGGGAGTGTTGCGAAATGGTACATCAAGCTCGACTACTCGAGATACTCTTCCTTCGACGAATTAGCAATGGATTTCTTAAAACATTTCCAATTACCTATGAGATATGATGCCAACACAGAATTGCTAGCCAACTTCGAGCAGACAAAAGCAGACCATATCTCCGATCACATCTGAGAATGGAGATGCCAGAAGAGTTTGATAAAACTGCCAGTCCCACCGCCATTCCTGCTTGAGTGGTTCCTTAAGTATTTGGTACCCTAGTTATCCAAAGACGTCGCAACGTCGGGAGTTTTTTCCGAAGAAGATGCAATAATGAGAGCTCAAAAACTAGAGTTGATTTACTCTTAGTCTGGCCTACTTTATGAAATTTTTCTAGATGCACCGCGGTCAATCCTTGATAAGACCAAACAATGGGCTAGACCACATGTTGATGGTATTGTTGGTTCAACACAAATGAATCCCACCGATCAACTGTCAAAACAATTGCAACAATTATCGATACAGTAGAAAGTGGCCAGCCAAACCACTGGTCCGGCTACTCCCCCTACCCAAACTTCAGATGTACACAATGTGCAATCAACAAACCCGAAGGCCACCTAACAACCCGACAGAAAGAAAAAATAGTGAAAGAAGGGTAAGGGGGACAATAATCCTACCAATAATGTGGGTGGGGGCAACACAGAAAAGAGGAAGTCGAAGTATCTGTGTAACTTGTGCACATAAGGCCACCCGAATCACCAGTTCCCTCATCTTGTGGAGGCCCAAAAGTTATTGGCACAGCAGTAGCCTGCTATGTTAACGGACCCATTTCAACATGGGAAACATTTAACTCAAGCCTCTCCGAGCATGGATGGGGGCAGCCAAGGACCCCCTCCATCTTTGAGTAATCCTTCATCCATGAATGTGTATATGATGAAAGGTGATGCCTATATATCGACTAGAGCACATGACAACAAAATTCCAAACACCTCTGAGAAGGGTAAAGAAGACGAAATCCCATCTCTTCCTCTCCAAATTGAGAAGACATTGGGTGAAACAATGACACACATCCCAAAAGGTGCATTCAAGAAAGCTTCTCACAATCCAAATGCAAGGGCTGCCTAGAACTACTCTGTGGTGGAGGATTTGTCTCAAAACCCTTGTGCGATGCCTACTTTGGAGGTCCTCCAGAGCTGCCCTTCCTAGAGAAAGGAGCTTCTATCCACCTTAGGATTTGATGAGACTTGTAATCTGGGTATGATCATGCTTGATATGACTGAATTAAAACCTCGTCTCCCTTACCACATAGTGTTTCAGATAGTAGTGGCTTACACCATGAAAAATTTTACTCGAAACATTTTCTACATGGTGGTTGATGAGGGCGCTTTGACATGTGTAATGTGTTTGGCATGTTGGAAGGTCATTGGCCAACCTATTTTGTCTCCATCACCTACTCTTTTTACCTCTTTCAATGGTCATTCATTCCAACCACATGGCTTCATCCCCTCTTTCCCCATACAGTTAGGGGGGAAGACTGTGTGTGTTGAGATTGAAATGGTCGATGCATCTCTCGACTACAATCTCTTGTTAGGAAGGAGTTGGACCTATGCCATGCAAGTAGTGGTCGCTACATTTTTTCGGGTCTTGTTGTTTCCACACGAGGGCCAGATCATGACTGTTGATCAGTTGTCTTTCTCCCATCCTGACCTTTCATCGGGGGCATCCACAGTCCCGATGATTGATAACCCTCAACCCGACATTGTCAACATAGGGGTTGGTTTGTGCCCACCTTTGATGGGTACTTTCGATTACCCTCCCTCTTCTAGTGATGTTAAGTTCATATCGAACAAGCCTAAGGTTGAGATTTTTCAAGTCTCGTCGTTTCATATGACTTACTTCAATGATCCATGGACTCTTCCTTTCCCATCAGCCATGATGGAAGGGATAGGTCACCATGGTATGGCCATGCCTTTGTCCACGTTACAAGTTGCGTACTTTATAGTCCAACAAGATTCTATCAACCTCGATTTGACTCCTGCACAATAGTTAGATCTGATTCTAGAGCCTACTTGGGCTCAAGGTTCCCTTGCCGATACTAATTATTTAGACTTAGTATTTCCCTCAGATGAAGAAATTATCGAAGCAATGACTAGTCCAGACAAACCCTGGGATGATCTCCATCATAGATCTTATTTCCTCCCAGAGTTAAGAAGAACTGAAGCAAGGGAATTCAGTTTGACTATGACTAGAGATAGGTCTTGTCCTATCAATCCCTTGGCTACACACACTGTTTATGCCGAGGGTAATATGGAAACCATCACTGAAATGATACCTATTGATATATATAGAACCCTTGGTGTTGTGGAGAATATTCTCGTCGGAGCTGACTTTTCTCCTGAGGATATTCAAATATACACGGATTTATTTAAACAATTCTGTTATCACTCCAAGAAACCCTTTGTGGTTGCAGACCAAAGGTGCTTGGTAACTTAAGAAATGAATATTTTTATATTTAAAAAGGTGGATCAATGGGACAACTCAATAAAGCTTATGGCATTCAAACGTGAAAATGTTAAACAAATAGACAGTGCTCTCAAGGATTGATTAATCAACAAGTTGCTTTAAAGTGGGTGGAGAACAAATTGTTACTAAACCAGTGCAAAGCAGGGTCTAAGAAACAATTAAAGAATTATTATCAGGATATGAGCTAAACAATGGGAAGACAGCCATTCAAAGCTTGACAACCCAGATAATAATGCAGAAGAAAGGTGGAAAGCTGACAATCAAAACTGAAAGGAACCTGTGATCTGTATTAGCATAGAAA
>SNQJ01S0042297.1:19296-46261 GCA_010110895.2 Picea sitchensis | reverse complement strand
TTCGGTGGTTAATGAGCATGCCGGGGGCTCGCCCAAACCACCGAAAGCTGGTGTTTTTCCAATATCTTGACAAAACCAAATACCAAAGACTTTCTTGAACAACAAAAACACAACACTAACTTAAGCATGCAACCAATAGCTAATACATCATCTACAAAGTTCAACCGAAAGAACGGTTTTACTTTGGGAGTTAACAAATTCCACGACATTTTTGCCTGGTCTTATGAGGAAATGCCAGGCATTGATCTAAGAATCGTCAAACATGAAATCGTGACTTATCTTGATGCTAAGTCGTTCTAGCAGAAGCTTCGTCCAATTAATCCTAAGAAAGCAGTAGATACCAAGGTTGAAGTAGAGAAACTGCTCAAAGCAGGTTTTATCTACCCCATCCATTTGACCCAATGGGTGTCAAATCCTGTTCTGGTCGACAAAAAATAGGGTACGATTCGTGTATGTACGAACTTCCATGATTTGAACAAGGCCTGTCCAAAGGATAATTTCCCCACACCATTTATTGACCAGATAGTCAATGAATGTGTAGGTTGTGAGGCCTTTTCTTTCATGGATGGTTTTTCAAGATACAATTAGATACAGATCAAACCTAAAGACCAACACAAAACCACTTTCATTTTTCCATGGGGTACATTCGCTTATCACAAGATGCCTTTTGGTATGAAAAATGCTGGAGCTACCTTTCAGCGGGCCATTTATTTTTATTTCCACAATATTAAACATATAGTCGAGGCTTACCTAATTTAGCATCACGATATCATAAGAGAACTGATCATCCCACACACCTCCAACTTATCTTTGAGTGATGTCGCTACTACTGGATCTGCTTGAATCCAAACAAGTGCATTTTTTGCGTAACGTCGGGTCATTTGTTAGGTTTCATAGTTTCCACAATAGGGATCATGGTCGATCATCTCAAGGTTGAGGCAATAGTTTAGTTGCCTCCCCCGTGAAAAATCCTTCAACTTCAGAGTTTACAGGGAAAAGTGAACTTTCTACGGCCTTTCATCGCAAACTATGCCGAGATCACAAAGGGATTTATGCATTTACTAAAGAAGGATGTTCCTATTCATTGGGATGAAGCCGCTCATTGCTCTTTCGAAGCATTGAAACGCGCCATGATGTCTGCCCCTCTGCTTCGGCCACCCAATTATAATAAAGTTTTCTTATTGTACTTGGTTGTGGAAGAGTCAACCACCAGTATGGTCTTAGTTCAGGAGGATGATTTTCTCTCAGAATATGTGACTTATTACCTGATTCGAGGCCTAGTTGGACCGAAACTCAATTATTCCCATGTGGAAAAAATTGTGTTGGTAGCAGTTCATGTTGTCCAATGGTTCCGTCATTATTTCTTGTTTTGCAAGACCACCATCATTTCTGTTGTGAATCTATTTCAATACATGTTGACACAATGGGTAATTGGCGGAAAGATCAGTAGATGGATAGTTGTCCTCCAGGAATTTGACTTAGATTTTGTTTCAGAAAAATCCAAAAAGTCATTGGTCTTTGCGGAACTCATCTTAGAACTTTCGGTCGAGTTAAGTGATGTTATGCTTGAAGAGTCGCCTATTAAAGGAGACATGTTTTTGATCGCGTTTTCAGACCCCTGGTATGGAGATATACTTGTCTATCTCCATACTTTGAAGTGCCCCCCCTCTACTTCTCGTGATGAGCATCGTCGTATACGCCATCAGGCCAAGAACTATCTCATACTTGAGGACACTTTGTATCGTCGAGGTGTAGATTACATCCTTCAACGATGTATCATTCATGAAGAAGAAGAAATCGTGCTTAACGATTGCCACACTGGAGCATGTGGCAGTCATCTGTCTGGGTTGGAAACAACCCAAAATATTTTATGAGCTGGTAACTTTTGGCCGACATTAATCAAAGATTGTGTTGAATCAGTGAAGAAGTGCCACCCATGTCAGATATTCTATCGGAAGATGAGGGCACACCCGACTCCCATGTTTCCCTTCATCACAGTTGGTCCCTTCACCAAGTGGGATTGATTACACTACATGCAACCCTCCTTCATCAAGGGGGCACCATTATATCATTGTAGCAGTAGACTACTTCATGAAGTGGGTCGAAGCTATTCCAACATTTGAAGATGATGGCGAGACTACAACTCTCTTTTTGTTAAACCAGATAATAGCGAGGTTCGGCGTCCCGAGAGAGATTGTCACTGACCATGGCAGTCACCTTCAAAACAAAATGATGACTGAATTAACATCAATGCTTGGGTTGAGGCAAGAAAATTCATCACCCTACTACCCACAAGCGAATGGTCAGGTGGAAGCTGTGAATAAATCTCTTAAAACTATTCTCCATTGAATGATCAATTCGGACAAGTCAAACTTGTATTTGATGTTATACTTAGCATTATGGGCCTTTTCAACTCTTTTACAGGCTGGAATCAGTCTTTCCCATAGAGTGCCAGATCCCGTCTCTAAAGTTGGAAGTATAGTTACTACCAGACACTTCACCACTTGAAGATCATTTATTGCATCTAGAGCAGGTCGATGAGAAGCGTCGAGATGCAACCTTGGCTAAAGAGGCTCAGAAACAATGAGTCAAGTGTCAGTATGATCGGTCTGTTCATCCTTGGATTTTCTCATAAGGTGACCTTGTCCTAGTCTATTACCAAGATAAGGATCCCCTGGGGGTAGGCAAGTTCAAACCCATGTGGTTCGGACCTTTCATCGTGAATGAGGTAATAAAGAAGGTTGCCTATCGTCTGGGTGTTTTTGAGGGGAATGCTTTGGCAGAGCATAGAAATGGGCTTTATCTCAAGAAGTATTACTCGTAGGTGGGTCGCCTTGGGTAATTTCTTGTAACATATGTATAGTTCTTGTACTTTATCTTTTTTAGTTTTTGTCTTTTCGGTTTTATGGACGTGTCATTTATAATGTCATCTTTTTCACTGTGGCAGATGTCAAGTGAATTAGAGGTGTTAATTGGGTTCATGGACGGCGTGAGCCAGCACACTCAGAGGCTTTCTTCGCAGCTTGGGTACTTTACACACCTCAAGGCTAGTTGCTATCTTCAAGAGGTATCTTTTTAGGTGACACCATAAACAATGTCGTTGAATATAACGCAATCTTAGAGTTTCTTTGTGACACTTTGTTGCATGGTATCTCTCACCTCCGAGTCTATTTAGACGTTCAATTGGTTGTGTCTTAGTTAAATGGGGTTTACCACGTTTACGATCCCACTCTACACTGAAGATTCCTTAGGGTACACTTCTTAGAATGAATTTTTGATTACATTACGTATATCCATGTTCCTAGGAGATTGAATCAAGTTAGAGATACTCTATCTAATCATATATTAGATTGGCATATTGCACACATGTAAGAAAAAGCACACACATGCACATGTAAATACATTTTTAAAATAGATGTAATCCATAAGACTAAAAAAGACATAAAAAACACATATATATATATCAAAAATATCAGAGTACATGTGTGGGCGCAAGCACCTCAAAAATATGTCCAGTAAAGAGTCACGGGGCTTATGCCCTCAAAAATATACAAAAGGTTCCCTCGGCATGTAAATAGTCTAGCCTAGCTAAGGGCGGGGCCTGTTGGCCCTGTTGTAGTGAACAATGACATTGGCCAAATGCCAGAATCGCTGGAACCAGGCATGTGGCAACCCAAAAATGTGAGTCTACATTGATGGTGAGAGATCCTCGATCTCTGCCATGGGAACTATGCGAGTAAGCACGGTAAGGTTCCACCTTACCTGTCTCAATACTCTCTCAGCCTCTCTGGATGGAGTTCCCCCTACTGCCACTAGTTCATCGAATGCTACTGGTCTTTCCTTTGGTTGAGGATGCCACCTAGTCCTCATGAAATCCGCTAGACACATTGGTCCCACATCTTCACATAACATATACTTAAGTGTCAAATACTCTGGTATACAAAAAAAAAATGATATATACAAAAAAACATAAAAATTAAATAAATTTGAAAAACAAGCATACCTAGCTCTCCTCACTCCACTCTGGGAGGTACATCCATGTCAAGGTCCCTAGAGAAGTCGATCTTTGCATAGGGGTAGTCCTCTATCATTGGGATCTGCTAAGACCACTAGTAAAAAAAATTGTCGTCAAAGGCCTCAATAGTCCTCCCTCCCCCCTGTCACGGCAACAATGTCGCCCATATGTTTAATGATGGAGAAGAGACTACGTGCCCTGATACTTTATCCCTCAGACTCAGACTAGGTACCCTCTCGAAGAATAAATAACAAATAATAGTCCCAAACCCAAAGTTTATGTGTCTCCACATATGACACTCTGTCAGCTGCCTTTTCATACAATCTAGTAATGTGGTGCTCAAGTTGAAAACTTGTGCATTCAAGCACTGAACCACACAATTCATGTGCACCCGGGAATCTTGGTGTAAAGCTGTAGATCCAGTGATCCACCCAATAAGTAGAACTATCACTTTCAGCGATAGGTTGTTGATCTTATGAATCGGCACCTGAGTGCCCACTTTGTTTGTGCTGGCTTCACAATGGAGTCCAATCAACTCCGTTATGTTGTGAGGACCGGAAGGAAAAGTGAGAAGGTTGGATGGTTCCCCTATCCTTGAGAGGCCAGTTAGAAAATAAATATCTTTAGTCGTTGGAGTCAACGACTATCCCTCAATCATGAATGCATCCGCATCTGGGTGTCAGTAATCTATCAAGGCATTCAGCAGCCTGGGTTGTGCCCGCATGAATGCAGACTAGAAGAAGTTTAATAAGCCAAATTGAGATAACGAAACAACAACATCAGGGTCTTCTGAGACCACAAAATCAAATTCCTCATGCTCCCTCTCTCTCCAATGAACATACATCCTACAATTGACAAGTTCAGGAGGGATTATCTCTTGCATTTTTTAATTTTTTCCACAAGTTGAAGGGTATACACGGGTTGTAATATACACAGTCATGCATGCACACGTGTAGTTTTTCTCTGCACATGGGCATATGTTGGTTGTCATAGGACAACCTGTGTATACATAGGGCCAACCTTTTTAAAGGTCAGCACCCCCCAAAAAAACAAAAAGAAATGCATAAATGAAGAATTGAAATGCAAGAGGGGCTAGTATGTACTTACTTGGTCCAAGTGGAAGTTTGTTCCATCCACTGAAGCTCTCAGAATCAATTCTTTTGACAAAGGGGTGTTTTTTGACTTTTGGTCAATTCTCAATTTGTAATAGTGATAATGAGTTGCCAAGCTTCTATTTATAGACTTTTTTGTCCCTTTTTGTCATTTTTTCGAACCTTTTTGTCATTTTTTCTAACTTAAAAATCATTTAGTATGGTTTAGGAGTTCCTTATGGATTGTTACGATAAGTGTTACTTTGGGTTTCGGGGAACTTTTTGGAGATTTGGGTCATTTTAAAGGTCTTTTGGTAAAAATTCATTTTTCCAACTTGTTGCATTTAAGTTAGGATTCTGCCTCCACTTTTTGCATCTCGTTGTATTTTTCTCTTTACCATAGGATCGACCCCACCGAGTTGTGACACAGAACCATCATTGCTGCTTTAGAAGTGTCGTAATTTAGTGGTAGAGCCTACCCCTTCATGGATGCCCTAGGTAGATACTGGTTGCATTTTGGTGTCCATGCCGTCGTTAAAGACTATAGGCTCGGGAGTCCTTATTAGTTTTTTCTGATTATATGTTTGAGCCTCATTTGCATGATTTGTTATCACTCTTGACCTCACCCTCAAGACTCCCAAAGTACAACGGGTCTTCTTTTAAGCCCTTTTTAGACCCTCTAAACATGAAAAGATTGTCGAGTGCTCTTGTTGCCCTTCACGCTCACTAAACTAAAATTTGAAGGAATGTCTATCCGACAACAGTTTACCCCTTTTTCGGTTTGGATGGTCAAATGTACGAACAAAGGTATACTCTAGGAGCCTCGGTTCTCTAGAAGAGTATTCTCAGGTACAATTTTAACCCTTTTTCAGGCCTGAGGGACTAAATCTACGAAAAAGGAACTCCCATGGAGTCCATATTTAAGCTCTTTTCAAACTCCCTAAAATTGATAAGATGGTTGAGTGACCTTGTTTCTTCACACTCTTTAAAATGGTCCAAAATAACATCCCATACGGAGTCCATAGTTAAGCTCTTTTCATACTTCTTAAAACTGAAAAGATTGTCGAGTGATCTTGTATTTGTCACACTCATTAAAATGATTTTTGAATAGACATATTTTTGGTGCTAGTTTACCCCTTTTTCGAACCGACTAGACTACCTTCGAAAAAGGTACCCCAGTGGAGTCTCCTTTTACGTTTTTTCAGACTCTCTAAAAATGAAAAACCGTGAAGATTACCTTCTTTGGGCTCGTTAAAATTACATCGAAGGACATTATCATTGTGTCTTATTAATCACATTTGCATCCCCACATCTTTGGCCTAATTCTGGCTCCATGTTGCTCTCAACTGAACCATGTGAAGCATGCCTTATAAACGCAAGCCTTGTAGCACTTTGATTTTGCATCTTGACACCTTGACCCCTGGAGGGATTTTCCCGAGTGTCATTTTCCTACATATGTCTCCTTGCTTTGAGCATCAGTGTGTTCCTTACGCTTGGAACTAGTATATCTGTGACACTTGTTCCTCCTTTGTAACGTATCATTCTTTTATTCTTTTTCAAACTTCCCAAAATTATTGAAAAAGACAAAAAAATCAAATATACCCCAAAAAGAGGAAGGGAAAAGTATTTTCTTTTTGTTGGCAGCAAAATGAGTTTCCCTTGGACAAAGCACGTCCTTCCGTTTGTTTGTCAAATTCTGGGATTTAATATGACCTTAGGAAGTTGTTCTCGCTACATAGAGTTGTGTCCTCCTCCGTTTGGTTATTCTTCCAAACATATGGAGAGTTTGTGTTGCCTCCTGCATTGTGAACTTATGTCAATACCATGATGCCCGAGTCTCATCATTTGTCATGCTATTGTCCAAGGGAATTTTTTACCAAGCTTGAGTTGGCCCTTCTACAGTTTGTCTCTTGAATCCATGCCCGACCAACCTGAAAGCCCAATCAACTCTTTATTTGAAATCAATGAAGCCCTCAGCCTGATCATCAAGGTCCTCTAGTCTGTTCCTGGTGAGTTGTCAAAGACCTCTGGGTAGTGAAGTTGTACACTCATATTACACTCCTACCTGAGTTATGAATATTTTGAAGTTGTTGCTCGAGCTCTGAAGGCCTCATCTCTAGCCATTAGGCATCATTAGCTTCTTGACGATGGATACTATACATGTATATATTTTTTATTTTGAGATGTAGATCCATTGTGTATTTCTCACGGCTACAGTTTATATAGTTACATGGCATGGATCTGCAATGTATTAGATTGACATTCATGATTTTATTTCATTTTGAGCATGGGTATGCCTGCCTCGATGAGATAATTATTATTTTGCAGATGGCACCTCTCGAACTCTGGTCCCGGGGCTCACTCCCTTCATATGTTGGTAAAGATTGGTAATGTGTTTCGGCCATCAAATGATCTTCTGACCTCACACATTAGGGGGCATCTGTTATAACCCTAATTTTCACTAGACATGCATACCTGGCATCAGGCCATATCAATTGCCATTTTTTCCAAGCCACCATTAAACAACTCTTCAAAAAACCATCCTTTTGAAGGCATACACACACTGCACCACTACTGAACACGTATATATGCTAGATGACCCATTACAGCCCACGTATACTGACAAAAGTACAAAAAATAGAAAGTTGCAGACGAAATATAGACTTTTGGGTAAATTGCCTAAACCGTTTGGCCACCCATAGCTGGTCATTCAACTAGATAACTACCCTCTTTGAGCCTATAAAAGAAGAGGTAGGGGTCCCATTTGAAAAAGAGAAAATAATAGCAAAGAAACTCTACCCTTTTTTGTATTCCCCTTGCCTCAATCTTTTGCAACCATTTTTTGAGAACTGAAGAAGAGAAGCACAAGTGGAAGTAGTTGGTGCACAGTTGAAGAGGAGCCCAGGACCAGATTCGTGGAGCAGTGGCAGATCTCACCATTGTAAGTTACATTTGTGAGGTTAATAATAAAGAAGTACTTTTCCCGTCCTACCATATGAGGTGTTCAACATTTAATTCTGATTATATTTTATTAGAACCTCTAACCCACTAATTTATATATAAGATGAGTGTTTGTCGTTCTATGTTTGTCTGTTTATGAAAGCAGGTTGGCTTTGGGAGGATACTTGCAGTGAAGGAGAAATCAAATGCAAAATGATCGACATCAAATGTGGAATTTAAGGTAGAGTTACCAGATCCTTTTATCCATGTGTCTTATGAATGAATGTGGGGTCTATGTTGGGATAATAGAAAAAAATAGGAGGCTTTCAAAGGTCATTTTCTGCATGCATTACTAAACCCTTAGCGCTATTCCGTAAGGGGATTTACCACCCACAACAACTTCCACCAACTCTTCTTCTTCGTTATTACCTTATGTCAATCATCTTAAATGAACAAATCCTCAAAACCCACTCCGCATAGGACATGAGATCTGTGCACACCTCGCTAGATCCTCCTTCCCCGAGCTAGGTCATAGTACAAATCCTCCTTACACAGTCTGCACATAAGCTTCTTACAATCAATTTCACTTAGCTTTGCAAGTTATTAACACATAATATGCATGAAGCATTCACAACTCTTCGCACTTAGCACACTGGCCTCATTACACACACTTACTTACATCGCCTAGTTATCTATTTATACTTTACAAAATGGGCCTAAACATGGGTAAACCCCATGGGCCGACATCCCATACCCGTTACATAAACCCTAACCCAAAAATTCCACAGAAGGTGGTGAGATCCCATGATCTCTGCTTTGCCTTGCACTCCGCCTTCAACCAACCTGTCGAAGTCCCAAAATTGGTCAAACATGACCAGTGTTTTCACAAAACCTGGTCAGGGGCCAACATGTGATATTATTATCTTTACGCCTCTAGTATACAAGGGGGTTCCACCTACTAGTATTATATTATTAGCATATTTAAATAATAGGGCTTAAGCAATACTTTGTGGGCGGAATTCATCGTTACGATTTTAATCGTCAACAACTGGAAACTCCAAAGGGAAATCTATTTTAAATAGATTAAGAACTCAGAATGTCTGGTTTCACAAAACAAGTAACTTCAGATCAAGAAGATAAAAATTAGAATGATTATGCAAGAGGGGGAAGTGAGCAGATTTAATGGAAAAATGACTGAGAATTTGGGAATAAATCTTGGAAAGTGTTAAGTATGAGGGGTTTTATCCCTATAAGCATAATCATTCAACTAAAAAAAATTCTTGACTTCAAGGAGCATTTTTTTTTGAACCTTCTCTTTTGAATCTCAAAATGGATGAAGAAAAGGAAAACAAAAGTGGGATAAAGACAACTCTCATAAAACAATAGTGAAAGTAGATAACAAATTCAATGAATGTTTCAAGGGGAACATCATGACATCTGTGTAATCTTGATTGTTATTGATTAACAATACTTTGCATAAGCGTCATTGTGGAAAAACTGATCCAACATTTTACTTTTGACAAAAATTCAAGTCAAAAGAACAAAAAACAAGAAATGTCGCAACATAAATGAAAATTGAAATAAGCAGAACTAAAATGACAGAAAAAGAAATAGCAGAAATGAAAACTACTAAAATACAAAAACATTCCAAACAACATTAAACTCTTCAAGTTGGTTCCACATAATATTTTAAGTGAGAACCGTTAGTGTTGTAGGAAAACAATCGCTCTTGTAAGTCCTTTAGAATATACGAATTCGCACCCAGGACAAAAGAAACCTTAAAAGAACCCAGCCATAATTTTTGAAACTTTGAATGTCTTCCTCTATCAGCATGAGCTGAATCCCACAACAGTACCTTCTCATTGAATTTAAACTTGACAGCCTTGACACTCTTGTTGAAATATTTTCTAATAGTCTGTTGTCGCCTTTTTATATTACCCAAGGAAAACGTCATTTTCTCCTCTAAATCCAAAAGTCCATTCATTCTTTGAGAAACATCAGAAGAATTTAATTCTTTGACCTGTAGCATTAACCTTAAGGAGGAAAGTTCCAACTCGGTAGGAAGAATAACTTCTTGACCATAAAAAAGTTGGAAAGGAGTGAAACCAGTGCTCACCTTGGTGGTAGTTTGATTTGCCCAAAGGGAGTAATTGAGGAGAGTGTGCCATTGACGAGGTTTATATTAGATGAGCCTTTTGATGATTCTTACCAGATTCTTTTTAATAGAGTTGGCCTACCCATTTCCTTGGGGGTAATAAGCTGATGAGGTAAAATGTTTAAATCCCAACTTAGCTAAAAATTGGGTAATCTTAGCATAAATAAAAGGGGGACCATTGTATGTAATAATTTCCAAAGGAAGACCGAATCTGGAAAAAATATTATTTTCAAGGAAAGAAATTACCTGTTCATCCTGCGAATGTTTAAGCAGGACAACTTCAGTCCATTTTGTAAAATATTATGTGGCTGTCAAGATAAAGACTTGTCCTGCTGAAGACAGCGGATTAATAGGACCAATAATGTCCAAACCCCACTTTGAAAAAGGAAAGTCTGGGAGGACAGGTTGTAAGGGCATGGCTGAGAGGTGTTTTTTCCCAGCAAATTGTTGGCACTTATCACAACATCTCAAAAAAACATAAGAGTCATGAAATATTGAAGGCCAATAGTATCATTTTCTGATAATCTTAAAAGCAGTGGTTTTAGTAGAAAAATGACCTCCTACATGAATAACAAAATTTGAAGAACCATGAGTTTCTTGCAACAGTTTATGTTCTTCCTCATTGTTTACACAATGAAGAAGCATACCATCGACAAATATTATAAACAATAAGTCTCCTATAATGACGTATCTAGGAGATTCGAGACAAAGCCTTCTTTGATGTGTGTCTAAGTTATCTGGACATCTTTGATTTTGAAAATAGTAAACCAAATTTTTATACCAAGGATGTTCAGACACAGTAAGGATTTGATTACCAATGTAGAATAGTGTTGATAGAGAATTTGCATGTTCCTTAATTTCTTCACTAGTTTCAGCATGTTGAACTAAGTGAAGGGATAAGTCATGTCCCTTGATGGTGTTAGCAGTCATGATAGTTAAATCATGCTCCTAGATCTTGTCAAGCCAATGTGCAAGCTTCCCTGAAAGATAATTCTGTGCAAGCAAAAACTTGACAGCAGGTAAAGGGACTTTTACCAACGTGTGCTAACCTAAGATGAAGTGGAGAAATTTTTCAACAGCTCTAACTGGAGTGAAAGCATGTTTTTCAATAAAAGAATATTTAAACTCATCATCGGACAAGATTTGAATCATGTAAGCCACTAGTTTTTCATTACCTTGGTCATCACCTTGCATGAGGATAGAAAAAACTACTTCCTCTATGGCATAAGTATATATCATAAATTCTTTCTCAAAATCTGGCTTCGCCAAAACTGGTGCAAAACTAATTTCTTTCTTAATCCCTACAAAATCATTTTCGACATCATTTGTCCAAGAAAAGGAACAATCTTTCTTAATAAGATTATGAATTGGCTTGACTATTACAGCAAAATCGGGAACAAACCTACGAACAAAGTTAATAACACCCATAAAAGCGTGAACCTCCTTATTGGAAGTGGGAGCAAGAAGATTTAGGATAGCAGCAATCCTTTCAGGATCAATGCTTATTCCTGAATTAGAGACAATGTGTCCAAGAAACTTTCCCTTGGTAATGCCGAAAATAAGCTTAGAAGGATTTCGAGAAATGCCAAATTTCCTGCATCGCATGAGAACTCTTTTAAGATGACCAAAATGATTTGATTGGTTTTTAGAGTACACAATTAAGTCATCAATATAGATCTGAATAATCTTGCCGATCAAATCAACAAAAGATATTTGCATAGCTCTTTGAAAAGTGGAACCTACATTAGATAAGACAAAAGGCATACATTCATAAGAAAAAGTCCCCCAACGAGTAATAAAAGTGGTTTTATATTTATCTTCCCTTTTTACCTTGATTTGATTGTAACCAGAAAAACCGTCAAGTACATACATCATATGTGACCCTTCAACTTGCTGCAAAATCATTTCCATATTAGGGAGAGGAAAGTGATATTTTATACTAGCCCAATTTAATGTGTGAAAATCTATGCATAATCTGATTTGACCAGTTGTTTTCCAAACCGAAACCAAATTGGAAACCTGCTTAGAATACTTAACCGAAAAAATGATCCCAGCCTTAAGGAGTTTTTCCATCTCCTTTCGAATAGTTTCTTCCATTGCAGGGGTTAGCAACATTTCTTGTATAGGGGTATTCTCCTCTCTTATTTTAGGCCTATGGTGTAAACACATAGAAGTGGGGTTTGAAAATCGGTTGGATGTATTTTATTCAAGGGCCACAGCCATAAGCACTAAGCACAACTCACAGAAGAAGTCCATTTCGGGCTTAAAATCAAGCGAGCGAGTAGTCTGATTTCAATGGTCTGGATCCATCCATATGAGCATATCAACGGTTGGCAGGAAATCATGAATAGAAAGGTGTGCCGAAGATAACGCATGGATGGCGCCCATATTGTGTGCAGGGAAAGAATAGCAGCCATTCGTCCAAAGGACGCATGGTGCGAGATCTAGTCGCGTCGGCTTTTCGGCAGTCACAAGTTCAAAGGGTGGAGGTTTCATGTCGTTGTACATCTTGAAACCTCGAACCCCGAAGCGCCAAAAGCACCCAAAGGCGGGCCCACAATATCGAGGAGCAGTCTCAGCCATCCATCTAAAGGAAACACCTAGTGCGTGATTAGGCTCCCCGCCTTCTCGCCCATCACGATTTCAAGAAGCATGGATCAGCCCCTTCATATTCACAAATGCTGAAAATACCTTTGGGAGTAAGCATAGGGTCATAGCCCATGGTCACTTGGAAGACAAAGAGAGTTGTGCAAGAGGGGTCCTATGTACCATTTTTTCCAAAGAAGCCATACCAAAGTCTTCGAAGAGACAGAGAAGTCTGCACATGCTAGCTCGACACTTAACGGCTTAGCTACCCTCCTTACAGGAGCCATGCGTAGTTAAGGTGGCGTGTGAAGAAGGATTTCAGTAGGAACTTGACTGAAAAGACACCGAGCCCTAGGTGACTGGGCACGCCTCTGTTAGGTGAATTTTCCTGAGTATATAGGCTTAGTTTTTGTATTTTGTAAGCATCGATGGGAGAGCGAAGCTCCCGATTGTAAAGTTTTATCATAGAGTCTAGTTCTTTGGTTATGCATTGGTGTGTAAGATTTCTTGTTTAATGACAGACAATCTTCCCACTCCATCTGGTTTTCATCTTATGCTAAGAGAGTTCGTGATTGACTGATTCACACGGATTATGGTAATTATGTTGTGATAAAGGATTTATTGTGACATTGTTGTTTTCTCTGGTTTTCTGCGTTTGAATGTAAGAAGATCTCACGTTTAGATGCCTTCTTCTACAGTCTGTTAGGAACCTGATGTTTACGACAGACCTCTTCTTTTCTCTTATACAAGTCTTCCCCCCTACTCACCCTTACTACAACTCACTGTCTGAAGTTATCTAAGACCTCACTTGCCCATGCATGCCTAGCCTTGTTTTAGAGTTAGAACCACATCATTTTGAGTTAACTTCCATTTGATCACCCCATTAAAAAAATCGTGAGAATAAACTGATGGGCGTCGGGCTCTGCTCCTGCTGCAATCTAGGAGTGACTTCTGACGCTAACATTTCTGGTGTCGCTGTCGGGGACGAAGTTGAAAATCTTCCCTGGGATTGAATGACATCGAGCTTCTGATTCTGAAGGTGCATCAGACATCAGAACCATCGAAGATTGCACTTGCACCTGGCGAATCCTCTGAGGTCGTTCCACCTGGTAACTCCTCTGTTGCAGTGCCTCTGGCTACACTCGGTATCTCTTGGGAGACACGAAGTTCAGTTCTGGTCTTTGATGGTGAACGAGGACTAGACACACTCATTCTGCATAGCATTCACCTGGCGAATCCACATTTAAAGACTCCAATGGAAGGGATTCTATTGATAGAAGGAAGTCCATGTCGAAGGGAAAGACCAGGTATCAGTTTATGAGTTTACTGCATGAATTTTTGTATTTCCTTGTTAGCTCATTCTTCTCTTTCCCTTCATTTATAGAGATTTTTTTCCTCTCCTTTGTACATTCTGATGTCCTTGAGCCTCCCCTTATCCACTCAGAAGAAGAAAGCATAGCCTCTTCTTGTGTTGCAAATATTGATCTTGTGCCTTCACCTTTGCCTATCCATGAAGATGAGATCTGTATCACACCTCCTCTTGGAGTTGAGTTCCCTTGTAGTCCTGAGGAGGTTGAGGATAATTCACAGTCTTCCCAGACCTCATTACCCCCTATTTTTCCTACTAAGCCTCCCCATCCTCTTATTGAATCCCATGATCAGCCCACTGCTTTTCAAATCAAAATCAGAAATAAGTTGTTTAAACCTCTGAGGCTGCCATATCACCTTAACCCCTATCCTCATGATTTCTTCGAGTATCTTCCTTGATTTTTTGGGGAAGGCCATGTTACAGCTGAGAGGCATATGGAGGCCTTTGAGACCCTTATTGATCAATTTGAGATCCTTCACGAAGATGTTGTCATGAGGATGTTCTCACACTCCCTGTCTGGAGATGTTGCAGTGTGGTTTAGGTGTCTGGAGGCCGGTTCTATTGGTTCCTGGACTGAACTATACCATACATTTTTAAAAGGTTGGGGTGAGAACAAGTCCCTTGATCAATACTGGTCCAAGTTTAATGCCTTGAGGAGAGGGGAAGATGAAGCCTTGGTTGTTTTCAATAGAATATTTTTCAGTGTTTATCATAGCATGCCTATAGAGATCAGACCCACACAGACTTCTACTATGGTGTACTATATCATGGCTCAACATCTAGAGCTATTCTTCCTCCTAAGAGAGAGGAAATCCTCATCATTGATACATCTGTTTGAGGATGCTATAGAGGTTGAGGAAAACATCAGGGCTAGCAGGTGGACTCATAAGCAGGCAGATTTGCATATACAGGAGGAAGAAGATTGTCAGTCTGTTTCAGAATCTAAGCAAGGATATAGAAATTATGGATCATATCTGGAACAAGAACCAAGAAATAGTCATTATGACCTAGATCCCGCTGCTCCTTTATTTGAATATCATCTTTCTGGGGTAAAAGCTCCAGTTGTATAAGATCCAGAGTGGTTTTCCCATGAGGGGGAGGGACATTCTTTTGTGAGTAGAGAGTTTTTTGCAGAAGAACATCTTGGTCTTCTGAAGTGGCTAGGATTCTATCATACTCCCCATGATCCTATAGCCATATACATGGAGTCCTACATTTCATATTTCTTGAAATGTTCTAATAACATTAGTCCACCAATACTCACAAGTGATTACTGTGTTATGAAAGATTTCCAAGACCACATTATAGAGAATGTTCCTTTATTAATTAAGGAATGGCCATGGGTGGAAATCAACTCTACTAGGCTTGCAGGAAGCACAAAGTAGCATAAAGAGGAAGGGATTAGTAGACAACTCATCTCCTATCCAGAGCCTGTTTGTGGGCAGGTGTCATCTGGCATTGGCCAACCTGCATCTGTCCTCTACCCACTTGTGCACTCTAAAGACATCATGCCACAGGTGAACAACCATGGAGGACAAGAGATGTTTTCTGACCAACTAAACTCCCATGGCATTGGATATGGTGACCTTGTGGGGTCTTATATGGAGTTGTTCTTTCCAAAGGCTTTGGAGCCTATAAATGCATTCCACTTCTCAACATTTGGGGGTATGGACAGCATGGTTAACCTCATCTTCATCTGCCTATCATACCCCCCTAGCATTTTATGGAGCATCTGCGGTAAAGAGAAGGGATGAATCACCAAGTAGTATGGGTGGCTATGGTGGAAATTTGCTTTCACCTAGCCCATGTATATACAGTTTTACTAGTTTAGGACTATACATAAATAATCTCCCTTGAGCATGTATGTTTATTTTGTTTTTCATTTACTTTTACTTTTCGGCCTGTATTTTTGGCAAGGTGTTTCGAGCTTGACTCCATAGCCCAACAGCAGGCACTAAAACTGCAAAATGAGTTCTTAGAGCATCACAGGGACGACTCTATCCCCCATGGAGCCTATTGTTAGCAACATTTCTTGTATAGGGGTATTCTCCTCTCTAATTTTAGGCCTCTGGTGTAAACGCATAGAAGTGGGGTTTGAAAACTGGTCGAATGTGTTTTATTCAAGGGCCGCAGCCATAAGCGTCGAGCGTAGCTCATAGAAGAAGTTCATTTCGGGCTTAAAATCAGGCAAGCGAGCAGTCTGATTTCAACGGTCAGGATCCATCTGTATGAGCATATCAAAGGTTTGCGGGAAATCACGAATAGAAAGGTGCGCCAAAGATAAATCATAGATGGTGCCCATATTGTGTGCAGGGAAAGAATAGAAGCCATCCGTCCAAAGGACGCGTGGCACGAGATCTAGTCGCATCAGCTTTTCGGCAGTCGCGAGTTCAAAGGGTGGAGGTTTCATGTTGTTGTACTTCTTGAAACCTCGAACCCCGAAGCGCCGAAAGCGCCCAAAGGAGGGCCCACAATATCGAGGAGCAGTCTCAGCCGTCAATCTAAAGGGGTCACTTGGTGTGTGATTAGGCTCCCCGCCTTCTCGCCCATCACAATTTCAAGAAGCATGGATCAACCCCTTCATATCTGAGAACGCTAAAAACACCTTTGGGAGTAAGCACAGGGTCATAGCCCGTGGTCACTTGGAAGACAAAGAGAGTTGTGCAAGAGGGGTCCTGTGTACCATTTTTTCCAAAGAATCCATGCCGAAGTCTTCGAAGAGACAGAAAAGTCTGCACACGCTAGCTCGACACTTAATGGCTCAGCTACCCTCCTTACAGGAGGCATGCGCAGTTAAGGTGGTGCATGAAGAAGGATTTCAGTACAAATTTGACTGAAAAGACACCGAGCCCTGGGTGACTGGGAACGCCTCTGTTAGGAGAATTTTCCTAAGTATATAGGCTTAGTTTTTGTATTTTGTAAGCATCTATGGTAGAGCGAAGCTCCCAATTGTAAATTTTTAGCATAGACTCTAGTTCTCTAGTTATGCATTGGTGTGTAAGATTTCTTGTTTAATGACAGACAATCTTCCCACTCCATCTGGTTTTCATATTATGCTAAGAGAGTTCCTGATCAACTGATTCGCATGGATTATGGCAATTATGTTGTGATAAAGGATTTATTGTGGCATTGTTGTTTTCTCTGGTTTTCTGCGTTTGAATGTAAGAAGATCTCACGTTTATATGCATTCTTCTACAGTCTATTAGGAACCTGATGTTTATGACAGACCTCTGCTTTTCTCTTATACAAGTCTTCCCCCCTACTCACCCTTACTACAACTCAATGTTTGAAGTTATCTAAGACCTCACTTTCCCATGCATGCCTAGCCTAGATTCGGAGTTAGAACCACATCGTTTTGAGTTAACTTCCATTTGATCACCCCATTAAACAAATCGTGACAATAAACTGATGGGCGTCGGGCTCTGCTCTTGCTGCAATCCAGGAGTGACTTCTGACGCTAACAACAGGGTTAATGGGTCTTTGATTTTTCCTAACTGGTTTTATGCCCTCCTTGATAGGAATAGCATGTTGTATAAGCGCAAGATCAAAACCACGAAGATCCTCATAAGACCAAGCAAAAACATCTTGAAATTCATCAAGCAACCTAGTAAACTTCAATTTTTATTCATTAGAACAATGGGCACCTATTTTAACATTCGTTGGAGACTTGAGTGTTCCAATGTTCAAGGAAATGGTTTCACCTAGTTTCCTTTTCAACTCCTCTTCTTTATGTTTCTCTTTGTCTCTTACATCACTCAATTAAAATGAACTTTCTAGAGGAGTCAATCCTTTAGGAATTTTGTTATCCTATTTCGATATAATTTTCTTAGGATTATAAGGTTTATTTTGAATGAAAACACATATGCTCTCATCACTAGGGAAGACCTGCCATAAATCTATATTGTCAGGGATGTGTGGATGATAGATATATTGAAAGGTATAGTTAGGTATTTGTGGCAGAAGTTGTTGAGTAGGAGAGGCTGCAAAAATAGCTAACCAGTCAGTCATTGAGTTTAATTCCCTTTTAACATGAGTGGTGTTGAAAGATAGTAAGTTCGAGATAAGTGCCCAAACTGTTCAAGTGTAGTGTTTCATTAACTTGTTGCTAGTGGAATATATCTTACGTTTAAGGTTTACAACAAGTTCATAATCCCCCAAAATTGTAAGATGAACACAACCCAGATTATAGGCATTTTCGATACCTAACAATAATGCTTCAAATTCAGTGACATTGTTCGTGCAAGTGAACTCTAACCTATAGGAAAAATTATGAATTTTACCCATAGGAGAGTACAAGATAATACCATCTTTGTTTCCTTCATTAGAGCATGAACCATCAATGTACATATGCCACATCCTATCGTCTAAGTTGATTTTTTCCAAGGTAGTGTTTTCCTCATCGACAAAGATGGAATACACTCCTAGGTCCTCCTCGATATAATTCACATCAGGCCGTGGGACACTTTCTATGTAAGGTGAAATCCTCCCCTCTCTTAGCACTATGATGTTTTTACCATTCCTAGGAATGGATAAGTGTGTCCCGTCGAGTGAGAGGTATCCACCCATTAAATCTTTCCAATTTCTTCCTAAGATTATCGATTAGTTTCTCACTAGCATATCAATTACTTGAATATTAAGGGTTGTCCTTATCTCAGGGTGCACACACAAAACCAAGGTCACATCCTTGATTTCACCTATGGTCATTTGTTGTAGACTATTATAAGAGAGCATGCTTCTGGAATTTTCATTTTTATAAGACAAACCTATCTCTTGCATAATAATCTTCGACATTACACTTGGGATCGAACCATCATCAATGAGGCAACAATGGGAAATCTTATCCATAATATTTACAGAAATACAAAACGGGTTTTTTTTTATAGGGTGTCTAAATTTATGTACACCTACTTTATTTATAGATGAATCCTCTTCATCTACCTCTTCGGAGAGGTTGGCTACAATGGAAGATTTTCCTTCTATGAAAATTTTCAAATGCTTTTGTTGTTCAGGGACGACAACCATGTCCAGAAGGGTTTCATCTACTTTGATGTTGGCCAACTGATTTACAATGTTGTATTTGGAAGAGGGGAAAGGGGAGGTAGTTCCTTGACTATCAAGAGACTTAGGAACATGAATAGTAGTAGTTGGTGAATATAATCTTGGGCTAGAAGAAGTGCGAGGACGATCATATTTGATTTTGGGAGCATAGCATTTATTCCTATTATTTATGATTATAACATCCTCTGGCTTTGCAAAGTCTAGGACAACAATAGTAGTTTTAGGTCTCTTACCAAAGATTTTATCTCTACCACTCTTTCTTACCTCACATGTGATTTCCTCATGGTGTTCCTCGCAAAAGTTACACCAACTGCGAGGCATGATAGCTTTAGGCTGAAAATTATTTTCACTTGAATTTCTAAAGGGGGGTAGAGAAGAAGATGAAGCTCCAGGGGTAAGAGAATGGACATTTCCTTTCCGCTCATACACTATCATTCGATTATTAATGTCTTGTACAAGATGTAAGAGGGAGGACATGTCCTTCTATTTAACTGAGTCTTCCTTAGGAAGACCTGTTCTTTCAAGTTGTTCTTCATACTCTAAACAAGTGTGCAAAGAGGAACCAAGGTTATCAATTTATTTTTCCTCAAGCCTATGACGATAGGGGGGGTAATGAATTATAATAATGCATGAAATCAGCTTGGTTCTGAGTTCGAATGAGTTTAGGGATTTGGTTTTATAATTTGGTGAAATGCAAGTTAAAAGACTTGATACTCTCACCATCCTTATAAGCGATGTTATTGTACTCTCGTAACTACTCGGCTGGGATTTTGGATTTTCCATAGGTATATTTGAACCAATAGAATAACTCCTCCCAAGTAGATAAAATCTTAGGAGGGAGATCAAAGAAATCGACCCCAGCCTTCCCTTCAAGGGAATTCACAAATAAGTGCATACAAGTATCGTTGTCATTGGCTCCTATGTTGTGATAGGCATTAGAAAATGCCACCAAGTGTTCATTCGTAGTGACAATGTTATTCCCTGAAAACCTAGGGATATTCTCTTTGAATTTAGGAAGTGGACGAGTAGCGTGTGCTACGTTAAGAGGGGAGGAAACATGCCACGGGGTAGTTGTAGCATCTTCTTCAAACTAAAAAATCCCATATTTGTTTATGAATTTGGCGGGGTTTCTGGTAGATTGGATAGTGACTTGGTGACTATAAAAGCAACCAATCACTGACGAAGTTGAAGGTTCACGTGAAGAAGAACCTACATTGCCACTAGATCCACGACTAGATGCCATCTTATGAATAGTAGGTAAGGGAGAGAAAGACAAACTAGATTAATCAGACAAAGTTCTCCTTAGAGCACTTTGTTGGGTTGACAACACAATGTTCATTATTCCTATTTCATCAATAGGATTAATTTTTGGTGATAAACCTCTTATTCTCTTAGAAAAATGAGGGTCTAAGGTCATGAAAATAAGATCGACAACTGAAGGAAAAAGAAATATATGGATGATTCCTAAGTTTCCTTTGCCTAGATTCCCAACGTTCTTGGGAACTTATGTCTTGTTAAATTACTTCCCATGAGAGATTAATCTCAACCCGGGTATTAGTAGTATATAAGATGGTATTAAACAAGTTTAAAACAATGTTGGTCTAATCTTGAAAACCAGGCTCAATATTGGGCTGCCTTGCAACAGGTACAATCATTAAGAAATGAAATAGTCAAAGAATCAATATTAGAAATATAAATATATTCAATAATAATCAAGCATAAAATCAACTAGAGAAATATGGAAGATCTCCCTAGTATGGTCGTTAAATAACTATTGAGGAAAAGATACAAAATAATCTTACTGAAGCATTTTCATATCTTGCTAGGCTAAGGAAAGATAGATGGGAATACCATCCTCTGCTTATAGCCTCAAAAATTGTTTCCTAATCCACAAGTATTAGTTACAAGGGATTAGGATGAACTTTTTAATAAATAAAATATTATTGTAAAATTCAACATTTTATATAATTTTTTGAATATAATAGATGCAAAAGCAAATGTGGAGACAAAAGAAAAAATACCAAGTCACATGCTAACACAGATGAGACAAAATAGAAATCTCTTATTTCATTCCAAGAAATCAAAAGAATCATTCTACTTAAAAAAATCCTTGAGGGAGTTTGGACCAAAGTCAAACTTAGATGTCCCCGATGAAAGCCATACAAAAGGACTTCTGACAGAAAGTAAGAAAATGAAATTTAAAAGTTGGATCAGCTTGCCATAGATTGATGCCCACTTGACTCTACAGAATATCCTTTATCAGTCATGAAATTTAATTCATAAAAGGACAAGTCTACACAGACTATGAAAGATAGATCAACACCTCTAAAATACAAGTGTCTAAATGATGTAATTCAACCTTGAACCTTGATTTCTACAATAGGACCCTGTTGTCATAAAAGAGAATTAGGATTTTAATGAATTAAAGAATGAATGAAAATCTAACTATCTCAATAAAAATCAAGAGAAGACCTTAGTATGCTTTCTCCTTCTATTCTCCCCTTGTTCTTCCTTCTCTTTTTGCCTTTAAGCAATCCAAATTAGTTGAAGTAGTTTAACTACCTCTTTTAGTTAAGTTAACTAAAACTCAACTAACTTTTAGTCTAGGGGAAGAATTAATATAATCATAATAAGGGTCTTTTAATAAATAATAACTAGTAGGTGGGACCCCTTGTGACTCCCTTTAGTTTCTTAACAAAAATAAACATAACTAGTCAATTAATCAACACTTCCCTCCTTGTGGTTCCCATCATCATTCTCATAATTTGAAAATTAACTATCCATGATATTTTAAGCCATACCCAAAATATAATATCCAAAATATCCAAAAATAATATGTTGTCCAAAAACTTCAGCAGTCAACTGTTCTCAACAATCAATAATAAAATATACTCAAAAACCATATTTGCCACTTTGAGAGGCAATTTTCCCTTAGTTGTTGTTGTCTCCCTTTGAATTTTCTGAATTATCCTTAGGCTGTGTGGAGCCTTTAGTCTTGATCTCACTGATAACATGAGAGAAGTTATCTCTCAAGTGCATGAAAAATGAAACAGATTTGGCTAAATCACTAGAGGGAGAGGAGGGGGAAACAACATCTTTTCATTTATCATGTGTGTGGTGGGCCTCAATTTTGTGTCTCTTGCTTGCATGGGAAGATTGTACAAGTGAGTGTGCAGGGGAAATTTGGACATTTGGATTAACTGGTGGAGGAGGAGCAGGTAGAGACAAATTGGGCCAGCCATGATGTTGGGAGACTATTGGGTGAACAATCTCTTTCCATTCATCATTTCCAAGGACTTTAGGTTGTAATGAGACATGAGGGGGAATAGGGATACCATGGACATGCTAGGGTTGGAAGGTAGACCTTTCTATCCTAGGTTGGACTACCTCTTGTCCAATCCTGTTGAAAAATACAGCTTGGAAGAGTTGGTTTAACTCTTTTGGATCTGCATCAAAATGCATTGAAAATCTAGGCCTTCTCGGGCCTCTGTTCCAATTCCCTTTGCCCAAGTTATTTCGTCCATCAATTCCTCTGCTGAAGAAGCTCATCAGGTATGTAGTGTTTATTAGCAAATAGCTTCTTAAAAAAACCATACATGACATCTCTTTAAATATGAAACAAAGTTTGGCTCAGCAAACACATCAGACCCATGCAATCCAATCCAAAAAAATCATTTAATACTTGTCAATGAGCAGGGGGTGAATAAGGGTTCTGGGATATCTAAGGGTGTTGTATTGAGCGGAAACGTGATAAAATGAAAGGGAGTAGAACATGATTACTTCTCAACAAATCATTAAACAATCAATTGTGTTACAATAACAAAATCATATCAACTGTGACCTATTTATGTGCCATCTTTTAATGTTGTAATACAAAGCTTCCAATTAATTTTAATTTAATTTTAGAATAGGGCATGCAAAGTGAATATGGGAATGTGGGGAGATTCTAATGTGCGAAAAAGTGAGAGAATGATAGGGAATTTAATGGATATTGTTTATAAAACAAATTAAATAATCAATAGTCATAACTTTGTATTAAAATCAATCCAAGAAGCACCAATTCTCACTGTTTCTCAATTGTGTACAAAACTATTTGTTGTTCCAATAATTAAATTTCCTAGAATTTCTCAATTCATAACAGTCTGTGCAATCATAACTTATAAACAAAACAACCTTTCCATTCCATAGTCCTTCTTAACAAAGCGTTGATCCTTTCCTTTTTTTTTAAATAAACAAGAAAATGCACAGTAATATGCTCGACTTCTAACATGACCAATATGCAATGATATCACGGTGATCCATTGGTGTATAACAAAAAGTCTCTGAAACCCTAGCCAGGGATCCTCCTACCAAAGCTAGGTTTTGGTTCCAGTCTCCATGAGCTCTGAAAGGGGCGGCGAGCAGCCGCCTCTCCCTCCACCCTCGGTTTATGCAACTTTATTCAAACATTTAATCATAGCCAAAGGCAAGAAACCCTCCTTCGTTCCAACCCCCAAGTTTTTCAAAAGACTGGAGGATGTTTCGGTCATCGGCCTTCCTTTGGAGCAACCGATATAGATCGCGGTGTCTTTGGCAGATCGGGCCCTGGTGGGACAGTTCGTCAAGCTCTGGCCCTCACCTCGCACTACCAAAAAATGGATCCAGAAGAACTGACACCCTCTGATTACCAGCAGTGTCACCTGCTATGCGGTTGTTCAAGGGTTTTTTCTGTTCGAATTCATCTCCAGAGACGATCACGACCTAATCTTTAGAAATGGGCCCTATTTCATGGGGCCTCAAGGCCTATATCTAAATCGCTAGACCCCCAAATTCGATCCTTCTCTAGATGTACCTAAGGTGATCCCAGTGTGGGTCCAGCTCCCTAATCTTCCGATCCACTACTAGACACCCTCCTCACTATAGACCATTGACAACGGGCTAGGCAAGTACATTGACAAATAAAACCCCAAATATTGATACTCGAGTGCCTTCATCTGTGTTGAATTCGAATTAGAAGTTGGATTACCAGAAGCAATAAAATTGACAGTAGGTGATTGACGACACTTCCAGAATCTAGAGTACGAACAACTATCATTCAAATGCAGACATTGCCACGAGTATGGGCATTTCCAGAAGAACTTCCCAAAAATTCCTCAATCCCAGCAAGAAAAATATTTGGAAGAGGGGTGGAAACAAACCAAAAGACATAACGAAAATCCTAAATTAGGACCATGCAGAGAGGGGAAAAACCCTAATCCCCCCCCATCTAGAGAGGAAGCTTTGAAGAAAAAAAAGTAGCTTGAACCTGGTAATAGATTTTTCATCCTGGAAGAGCCAAAAACTGAAGGAAATATGGTTGAAACTATTCCATCCATCACCCTGTCCTCCCCAAAAATGAAAGAGCAGATCCTACTCTAGCGTCCAACGCGGCCCTCTCCCAAGAAGTCTCATTTTCCCATCAAGATCAAGGAACAGAGGAAGACCTATCAGAAGAAGATCCAGGGAAAATAGACCCAACACAAAGCACTAAGAAAATTTCAAAGAGAGGAAGAAAATCAACAAAGTAACATAGAAAAGAAGAAACTTACAAAGACAAGTTGCAGGGAGGACAATCAACCCTGGAAGGGTTGTTCAACCCCAGAATAATGAGTCAATGAGGGTAGTTATCTAAAGGAACTGCCACCACCAGCGAAGGTAAGTAATGAAGGTTGTCCCCTAGAATTGTAGGGATCTAAGGAGAAAACAAAAAGTTGAAGAAATGAAAGATCTAATGCGCATAGCCACCCTAGATGTCCTCTTAGTCGAGGAGACCAAGTTGGAGGAACAAAAGTTCTTCCACACTAGAAAGTCATTCTGGAATTTAGGAGAAGGAATAGTAGTAAGCTCTCGAGGTGCCTCAGGCGACCTTGATACTCTTTGGAATCCCAACAAGTTCAACCTGTCCACACTAGATATTCACAAATCTTCGCCATAGATATATGGGCCTTCAAGTAAGTCTCTTTAACATTTATGTTCCAGTTCTCCTTGCAGAAAAAAGAGAATGTTGGAAGTCTATTTAGGATTTCCTGCAGCTACAACACCCTGAGAATATAATTCTAGCAGGGGATCTGAATCTCACCCTAAATACCAAGGAAAAAAAAGGGGGAACCCCAGTCAGTGTTGGATTACTGAGAGGGGGGTGAATCAGTAATAGAGCAATTTAATCATTTTTTAACCAAATAATCAAAGTGTTATGTCAATGTAGAATTATCATCCAATAATGAGAAATGCACAAATGAACAATCATACACATACATAGTACACTAGTGTTTTACGTTGAAACCCAAAGTGGGAGAAAACCACAAAATGCTCTTTCTTATATGTCTTGAAGAATTACATTCATTGGAAGCACCAACTTCCTTTTTTTTCCAGCTGCAACTAGAAGGAGGCTCCAACCCCCTAGTTTCTCAGGCTACAACCTGAAGGAAGATCCAACTCCCCAATTCTTTGGCTACAACAAGAAGGAGGCTATAACCCCCTATGTTCTCCAGCTACAACTGGAGGGTGGCTACAACCACTTGTCCTTGCCCCATCCTGCCACCCTAAAGTATAAGTAGAATGATGGAACCACTATCACACTATCACTGTGAGATATACCACTGTAAATCTGAACCATGCATCAACCTGTACCNATGCACTAACCTGTACCAAACAACCTGTAATCAACCTGTACCATAAAAAAGTGCATACAACCAAGTACCAAGTATGTACCAATCATGTGTCAACTACTCATCAACTATGACTCATCAATATGTACCAACATCATCAACTATACACCTCATGTACGTGTCAACTCATCAACTAGTTGTCTCAACCATGTACTCAACATCTACCTCAACCAAAATCCCTCATCAATTTCATTATCCAAATCTTATTTGTAGCTATGTAATAGAATTGGTGTATATTATCACATTCGTGCAAACCTTCCTTAACTTTAACAACAAGAGACTAGCATTTTCATCAAACTTTTCTTTAGTCTCACATGCCTAGTTTTGGATTAGTCAACAACCCTAACTTGAAGTAATTGTAACTTTGTACCTATAATGTATAAAGATATGAAACTGATATATATTTTTCTTCAATGTGTTTTATGCAATTCCTCCAAGTGTCACTACTTGGAACCTCTCATAAAAGGAGTTATAGAAAAAATGACATACCTTGTTGAATTTTGGCTTATTCTAGAGAGTGACCTTGTAGATATTGCCCCCAACAGAATATTTTTTGAATTGATATGAAACTACTAAAATGAATACTATATACTATACCCTAACCAACACATTTTTTCACACTGAATTAGGATATGTTATGAAGAAGTTATGACGTTTTTACCCGAAACACCTATTTTTGACTAGTTTCAGGACTAGACACAAACCCTATTTTCCACGGAGTGTAACTCCCAAAATAAAATGACCCACAAGATAAAGTTTTTACCATAGATACTTGGATATGTTTTCTCAATGGAATAGAAATTTCACAGTCTAAATCATTATATAAAAAAAATTATAGCGAAAATGGTGAGATGACTTGTAAATAACATACCTTAGAAAGCACCATTAAAAGAATTTATCCTTCCTAGCATTTCGGCCTTCTTTTCTTCACCTTTCCTTAGAATTTCAGATTATATATCCTTGGTTATCTTAGACACCTATATATATTCAATATTCTCAAGTGTGTCTTAAATGAGAGAGCCTTGCCTCTTATTTATACTCTCCAAGTAGCTTCCTTAAAAACAT